>JAIPRK010000094.1:67416-128779 GCA_025469195.1 Chaitophorus viminalis | reverse complement strand
TGTTATATATATATATATATATATATATATATATATATATATATATATATATATATATTACATACCTACTACTTATAATATATGTATATAGTAACTATTTAAACGTCTACGGTTACACACCGATGACCACCAATGTCGGAAAACGTACACGGAGCAGTGACCGTGATCGAATCACAGTCGAAATTTCAACGATTTTTTTTTTTCTCGGGCCCGTATATAAGCGCATTTAAGCGGGTCAATCGGAACGTTTTCACCGTGTCATTCGAATACACCGCTGATCGCCCGGAATTTTTCGAATACCACCCCACCCCGTTCTGCTGTTTTCGTTCTGTCGTTTATTTTTCACGCGATATACCTCTGTATAACACCTAAAAGGTAATATTTCATTTCACACTCTCCGTGGAGCAAGAATTCTCTCAAAAACAGCTTTTCGAACGTTCTCAGAAACTATGGATACGCCATTTGCGCATTATATCTGCAAAAAATAGTTAACTGGAAAAAAAGTAAAAAATGGGAACGCCGTTTTAGCGTTGAAAAATACCACATATTACAACGATAATGCATTCCGATAAATTATTATTACTATATACATCGTGTTGGGTGATTTAAATAATTCTTATCGCATAAAATGATCGATCGGTATGTCGCACGTTGGAATGAACATTTCTCTCCACTCCTATTATGACCAACAGTGATATAATAATAATAATAACAACAACAACAATAATAATAATAATAATAATAATAATAATAATAATAATAATAATAATAATAATAATAATAATAATAATAATAATAATAATAATAATAATAATAATAATAATAATAATAATAATAATAATAATAATATTATAATATCGCGTGTGGTGCGCCGCGCCCTGTCGACAGGTCTGCGCGTGTGCGTGAAAGACAATAGTATAACTCCGGAGCACACACACTCACACATAAATAAACATACTAATGATTATTTACTTCGTACACACTCAAACGGCACGAACGCACACGTTTAAAATATTGCCCATTTCGAACTTCTTAAAAGCAGACCCGTTCGTAACCCCGAAACGTTTCCCCTTCTGAACGCGCGCTCTCATAGTTTATTGCTTGGTGTGCGTAAGCTCGTATACACATACATATATATTTGTATCGTATAAACGTTTGTATAGTATCCTGCAGGATTTCATTAAACATCGCGCGCACCGGCTATACATTTTATACGTGCGGTGGGAAGAACCGGTGCTCCCGAAATCATTTCTTGTAAACCCACTACGCGTCGCCTTAAGTACAAGGACTCGACTATAGGTATATATTATACTCACGTACCGATCGGGAGAGTGGAGACGGACGGTCGGACGGATCGGTCACAGACGTATAACAATAAATCAGCGATCGCGATAAAGGTTCCGCTGGTAAATTCGATGCGCACTACATCCGATTTTCATCTATCGCGCGCGTCGTCGTCGTGGGTTTAACGAAATCCGAGAACAGATTTATAAGATTTAAAGAGAAAAGAATAATAAAAAAAAAAAAACCAATCGTATAATAATGTAACAGTACGATCGTCTCAGCGAAACCCGTTGATCCAACGGAGCAATCCCTCCCACCCCCGATCATCACCAACAACAGTGATTGACTTCACGGTGCGGCAAATGCGCGCATTCTTCTCGTTTAGAACGCGGTGACGATATTCCGGTGCGGCACGTGATGCATTGAGGCGGGGTGACTCGTTATTATTGCGTACGCACGTCTCGTATTTTTCGGAATAACCAAAGACACGCACACAAAAGACGTGTACACGAGGGGTTAGAAGACGGGTCCACGGGTGGTTGAAGTCACGGGTGCTCGTGCATTGAAACCGTAAGACGCGCGCGCGATCGAGAGGGTCGGTCGTCGACGCGAGCCCATAGTCGATTTGCATTCCGTTGCGATCGCCCACTCCCCGTTATCCACCATACCTACCCGCGTTAAAACGCATTATTAACTTTTATGTGCGCCACGTATAGTAGTCCTTGCTTTTTACTCTTTTCCTCTTTTTTGCTCTTTTCGGCCAAAATACCGGCGGCGTGCGTATACGTGCACTGCGCGAGTGTCGAACGTACACTCGTATATGTCGTTACTGTATAAGCTCATGGAGTGACGTTTGTACATCGTACGTGTATCGCGACACGTACAGGTACAATGTACATATTGTATTATGTATCGCAGTCGCTTATCTGTACCGTAATAAACCCCGCGCAGGCATACGTCCTACACAGATTACTTATATAACAATGTGCAAATATGTATATTATACGCGTGTATGATGTTATGTGTACGTGCGTTCGCGACGTCGACGGAACAACATAACAACGTTCTACGTGCTGCAAGATAGAGAGAAAGAAAAACTTTACGGTGGTGGTCGGCACAGCGCACGTATATATACACATAGATAAAACAATGTAAATTCGCGGCCGAACACAAGTCGTCCGTTCGGGATATGATAATGATATGCGCGCGCGAATTCGTGCGGACAATCGTACGTTTGAGCGCGTAAAAGTTATTTTAACCACGATGACGACGACCCGTCACGTATCGGGCAAATCCTTCGTCTGAGCGAACGCGCGTGTCTCGATATACGTCAGTCACGACGGACGAACGACGCACGGCTCCGGTAAACTTTTGACGGTACCCGAGAACGACAATATGACAACATGCGTGCAGGCAGTTACGCGGGATGTATTAAGTATGTTATACGCAGGTTGGCCGGGGCACAACTCTGAACTCACTACTATAATATCGGCGCTGTTTAGTGTTGTCGATAGAAAATCCGCCTAAAATTAGTCGAAATATGGATTGTTGCAAGCGATTTCAAGGTTTTAAAATTCAATATTCACACAATCACACTATAATAATATATGAACACGTCATATTATGTACTCATATGTTATTTAAGTGTCAACAAATTAAAAGGCAATAAAAAGATACGCATTGAAAATTTAAAATTTGCACTTCTTTGTGGATAACCACCTGGGACATGAGTCCTTCCCCCCACTTTGGTCCCGCGCTGTATCCGGGCACGTATAAAATGTATAAATATATTATACGGACATAATTGCATTCGGTAGCGAGAGTGTAAAATAAATTCATATTCGATAAGTTCAATAAATTCATTCTTTCTACCCAAACCACTCCAAATCAACTTTTATCATAATAATAATATGTTACTGTTATAAGATGAAAAAACCTTTAAATGTGAGATAGTGATTTAATATTATAAGCCCTGTATGTGGCCCTTATCGTAACTTATTTCACTTTTATACTCTTCATTCGTGGGTTATACGTTTCTATGATTATAATTTACGAGCTTATCCAACCTAGCCCATTATTTTTAAAATTTTATAATTTTTCTCTACTAAATTTAACATATTTTATTAGAAATTTATACGAAAAACTCCATAAAAAACTCAATAACAAATTCTACAAGTGTTGATATTAATAAATATACGACTAATATAAGTTTTTTTTTTTAATATTTATGGAGCCCTCAATGAGAAGTTGAAAATAATATGACCCACGTACATACGCAGACTCCAGTAAGTTGTAAACGATTACGATTACGAAAAATGTCAAATACTAGAAGGGTAAAATCACGCATGGATACGCAGGATGCCAACCGCGGTCCTGACGAATTTTTATTTGTCACGTCATATCATTCACAATTTATTTCAGAGAGATATTAATAGTATATCCGTATTAGAATTAGCGCGCCTTTAAAATATAATATAGTCGTTTAACGCCTGTATGACATGTAATTTGTGGCCATAGCGATTGGCAAAAAAAAAAAAAAATTAAAAAATAGTATGTTTTTAGTGGCCCATCACAAATAACCGTTCGTTTTTGCTCTTATGCAAATAAGATCCGTTGTATGTAGAATATACATTGTATATCATTTATAATGTTATGCAGTTAACGCTGCACAGTATGGTCTTTTTTATATAAAGATAAGATACTATTTATTGAAAGGTTTTCAAACAAGGAAAAAAATTAATTAATTTTTTTGTTTCATTTTATTGCATATTAATATTACGGTAAAAAATGTATATATGCGTCTAATGAAATAATAATTTGTCTACGTTCAGTCTCAACGTAATTAGACTAATGGACTCATATATAAACATATAGATTAAATTTGCGTTGTGCCTAATATAGTATGTATTAAAATCGGTCAAAAAAACCATAACCAATATAATCTAAATATTATGGGAGAGTGATGGTAAAAAATTGTAATCTTATAACAGAATTTGCTCATTTATAAAGCTCAAAAACACGATTCGGAAATAGTATATATTTAGGCACAGGTATTAATATTTTTTCTATACGTAGAACTATAGAACTGAATGTGCATATTCATTGTATACCCATGAATATGGTTTTGGTTACCAAAATAGTTTCATAGTTTTGTTACAGTAATATTGCTGTATACTTTACTGTTAACTACAATGGTTGCAGGTTACGTTACGTAATACTAGACGTATTTATTTTTTTTCGTGTGGACAAGGGATATTCACCCTCTATCGTCAAGACAATATTAAAAAAAGAAACTTTAGTGAGTAAATATAGGTACGTTTTGAAATTATTTATGAATGGTAATGACATGTTGACAAAACTATAAAATTTATTTGCTTTTTATTTACATTATTATCATTATTTTTTCGGAGCAAACAATATGAGTTTTTTTTTTTTAAATTTTTCTTTAAATAGATAACCGTGCTATACAAAACATAAATTAGCAATTTTTTCATAATCATTAATCACTCTCGTAAAATATGTAATAATACAGAGATGTACGAGTGTTTGTTTGAAATGTAGAAAATATAATATAAGACTGAGAATTTTTAGGTCATAAAGCAGGATCGTTGTCGGGGTGTATAGTATTCGAGAATTAAAATGTTAATCGAGTTATTTTTTTAACGTTTAATTAAATTTATCACTTTAATGTGGTATAATATTCAAAAAAATTTGACAATATTTTGTAATCTAATGATTTTGCAGAATTTTTTTATAAATTGTTTAATTTATCATCAATAATATTGAGATTCGTAAATTAAAATTTATAATTGAGTAAACTTTAATGAAAGTAAAATTAAACAATTTTTGTTTTTAAAAACTTATAGTTTTAAACTGCAGTGCAAATTTAATGCATTATTAATAATAGCATTATTATTAATTATTTTTATAGTTCCTTTAAACATATGTAATTACTAATTTTAGCTTTTAAGACTTGACATTTTGATTTGAAACATAACTATCCATATATATCTTGTCATTTTCATTAAATTGCACAAACCACTCATCAACCTTTAGACATAAAGACCTTGTGTATTCCAGAAGCTTTGTCACTTTAAATGCCTTTAGATTTATGAAATAAAGTAAAAACTAATTTTTAAATTGGATCCAAAGGTATTATTATGAATAATGTGCAATAGTGTAACGTATGCTATACAGTATTTGCCAACCTTTGAGTTGACCCACTATAATAACCATTAATCATTTTTTTGGCTAGGTGACCTGGTAAGGAAAAATAACATTGTAAACTATATAGTGTAATATAACTATTAAACTAATAATTAATTAATTTTTAATTTGTGCTTCTATTTAATTGAAATAGAAAAATATCATGACTTTTTACCATTATATAGTAGTCGTTTATCTATAAATTTATCTTATGTAGTTGTATAGAATCAATATATACAATATAAAACCATTTTAATGATATGCAATATAAATATAATTACATTTAGATTACTACAAAAAGTAATAATTTAAATATTGTTACATTAGGTAATTATTTTAACATTTTAAATTATTTAAATTTAATTAACGATCATAAATGTTTTACCAAAAAGCTATAGAAAATAATTAATTTCGGGAAATCAACTTAATAGAAATCTTATAAAGTATTCATATAGTATAAGGCTATGACGTATTAACAAATTAGGTGTTAGTATAGGGGCTGAACTGATAATTTATTGTTATTAATGTATATTTGCTCTGTTTGTGGCAACTATGCTGAAAATACTCAATACCCAAAATTACCAACTGTTTCGAGTAAAATAGCTAAGTAAAATATAAGTTCCTGTAATCCTTTTGAGTGACACTGAAAACTAATATAAGCAGCAGACCCTAGCACGGATTTCACGCGAAGCTCTGCACTTGGGGCCCATTTTACACTTGGTTAATGGTTTTCAATATCTGTCTGTTAACCAACCCAAAATATTCCCAGTGTTATACTAAACAGTGTATTTACTTTATTGTTAATAAAGCACTATACAAATCTTCCGGAAATATTGAGGTACTTACAGTTTTCTAATGTGTACCAATAATAAACATTTAAATACAATATTTATGACAAAGAGTTTATCATATTATCGAGTATACATTTAAAAACGTAAGCAATAATCAATTAATTGTTTCAGACATTTTCAGATTTTTTAAAATTATTAAAAAATAGTGCTATTACATTTTGTTGACGAGAATACTGGAAATATTGGGTAAGTTTGAAAAAAAAAAATACTGAATTTGTACTATCTATGATAGGCGTTATACTATTATTAGGTAGGTACATAAATTGTTTATAAATTTCTATAAATGTGATCATCAAAAAAATTGTTGAAGTATTGCACATACAGGTATTAATGATTAAAAGTGAAAATGAAATATTAAAAAGAACATAATAATATAACAGTTTGAATAAAAATATAAGCATGTGTTTATGTATTCGTATTAAATGTTTAAGTTTTAATTTTCCAACAATTATATTCGCCTGTATAAATAAATTTAAAATTTTTGTTTTCATAGCGTTCATACTCTTATATATGCATCACGAGTTCTTATAAGCATTTCGCGAAAACTACAAAAAAAAAGAAGACATTGCAGTATAGCGTACAGTAAAGTACTACCTATGTACTTTTATTTATTCTTTGCGTATTTTAAAATTTTTAAACATAATAGTGTAATCAGAAATTATTGACATCTGTATATTTTTTCAGTTATAGGCTAACAAGACTGTGCAAAAACCCTACATAACCTAATTTGAAAAATCCAAATAGTTTTTCTACCGGATATATATACCTATATTTTGTATAATATATATTTTGCTTGAATATAATGACAAGTCGCAACTGAAAAAGTATCCAACAATATAATGCGTTTTATTTTTGTGTTGTATTTTATTTTCATCCGATAGTTCCCACCATTGTAATGTTGTGATTAGAATTTCGACAAACCAAAAAACGTCAAAGTGACATAATTTAATCTTACCAACATGCAACATAATGTTATATGAGGTGTTAAGGCAAGTTCGTAAGTCAAACTGAATTATAACGATTATAACGATTATTTCACAACTTTTATTATTAAGTTATCGTTAGGTCTAATAAAAGTTTTTTTTACGTCACCATAAAAATAATTACATTAACCAGGTACTTTTATTTCTGCGTTCTTGATTTGTATTTCTGAATACAAATGCAAATGTAAAAATATTTATTTTCTTTGAGTTGAGCAATTGATTTGTGTTAATAAAATTCTATAGATTACTATATAAATAAAACTACAGATGAATAAATTGTTATCACTTATAATAATTATCAGTTTTTTATTTTTTATTTTTACTTTTGTTGCAATAATAATAATAATTACAATCTGACTAATAGAATATTTTTGTGATTATTTACTACTTACAATATTCGTTTAAATCAGGTGTCGCAATCATAATATATCAATGATATCATGGAATTACCATTATTTTTTTTACCGTTGTCTATATTTATTAGTTTGAAGTGCAAAAATAAAATAAAGTTTTCTATAAAATCACATTATTATATCAGGAATGGCGTCCGTGGTAATTTATTTTTATTTTTACGAATTAACGTTTTAAAATTGTTGACCTTATTTTTCTTGTCACATACATATATGGTTTATAGTGACAACACTATATAATTATAGTGCGGTTCGCGTGTCTGAGGTATTAACTAAAATGATAGTTAATTTTATATGTATAATAATACATTAGTAGTAATAATTAATTAATTTTCATACGGTCAATGTTATAATGTATAAAGTTGTGGTATTACGACGACCATAATACCGTTCGTAGTCCATCTATGATATAATTTTATACAAAACGCACATACGACATGTCTAATGACTTACGTACGAGATGATCGATTCAACACGATTTATTTGCAAATTCATTAGCGCGTTATGTGTGATAAAATATTATGCAACTATTGAACTAAATGATTAAATGTCACATTTGGTTTTTCGGCGCATACAAGCGGAATATAGTGATTTAATTTGACTGGTACGCATGTATACATTTGATCGAAACAAACGTAACCCCGTGTTTTTATTTTTTTCAAGCTTGTATAATGCACGAACACGTCATGTAAAATGTTGTGCGCGTTGAAATTATACGAGTGTGCAGCTGCAGCGTAGGGTTGGAACGTTTGTTTTTTCCTCATTTTGAATCGTCTAATCATCTATATTACGTGTAAATATAGTTAAAACTGTTATTAACGAATAATCCGCTGTGGTCGACGATAAGCTGCAATACGTGTGCGGATAATGAAAACTCCGCGTAGAACGGTACACGTCCGAAAGTGCAACAGCATATCACCTGTTTGACACGGAATGAAATCGTTGGGAAAAATGACACGTTTATCAGTATTTTTCAGATAATTTTCGATGTTGTTCCAGAGTTTATGAAAATTGATTATCGTTTACCGCATCATCCCGGATTCAGAGTGCTCTGTATGTACAGTCGCGGTGCAAAGAGATTAGGTGGGTTGATCATTCGCGGATGAATGTGTCTCTCGGTGGTACGCAAACCTGACTTGATAGAAATTTTATTCGGTCCCTCTATAAAAACTATATCACGCGCATACGTTGCGGATATTCTATTCTGAACAAGCAAGAAATGTGTCTTGGACCGAATACGCAGTATTTTGATGATATTTACGGTTCCACGTATCGGGGATGATATAGGTACTCCTGGTACTCGTATGACGATAATGTTATTCAATATACGCGCGTCTAGTTGCCGAAAATATCGCAGAAGCAAAATGTAGGTATTCAATATTGTAGGTATATCAGTTTAGTGTAACGCGTGTAAAATTAATTCGAATTGTCAAAAACTGACGGCCGTGAAGAGGGGACGGAAAACGAGCACCGTGACGCAAGAATTCTGATTTACGGCGTATGTATACTCTCGGAACCTTATTATATAGGTACTCTCCTGAGATTTGACGCCCTGCAGTGTATTATTCTATCAAGTTTTTAGAGACATATGGACTCGTAAATACGATCCAGTGCACTGTCCCTGGAGTGATGCGAAGGACAAAACCTAGCGACCGTATATTATCAAAAGAAAGTTCACTTCCTACAGAATTGAATAAAACCTTGCGGATTTTTCCATACTTTTGTTATACACAATATACACATTATTAAAATACAGTTTTTTTCATGGTGATTTTTTAGTGTGTTTCGAAAGATATTTTTTCTAGTTTGATTTATTTAAATTTTAATTGATGCCTGTGATTTATTAGATTTTTGACAGACATTTAAATCAAGCACACATTATACAGACAAATAATAATAATTATACGTTACAATACGTACGTATTCTGCAGGTAGCGCTAGATACGATAAGCAGCTGTTGGCGGTCTTATTATTACTATAATAATGTCTATAATAATATTTAGGAACTTGTTGTCGAAGGAATACAATATATACGTGTACCCTGTTTGTATATATCTTACACATGATGCCGAGACGTGTTAAAGTCTCGTAGAAAACTTTTCGTGGTGTTACCACTGTGGTCGCCGTGTGGTTGTCCTGCAGAGATACCGATACAGAGAAACGGTATACTACTGTGTCCGGGGATCCGGGGATCCGGGGGAGGGGGGGACTGAAAAAACTGACACACGCGATTCCACGATACCGGAACGTGGGGTTCTCTCGCACGCGATCGGCACGGCATTATTTTTAATAATATATTATATTATAATATGCAACTTGTGTGTGCAATAATATACGTACTTACTAAGTACACGATAACGATCGGGAAATGTGACAGTTGCAGCAGCTGTTTCAGTCGTGTCGGAAAACTGTCTAAACAGAAATGCCCCTCCCCTTCTTCTCGGATCTCCCCACGTTAACATTATCATTATTTCAAGGCGACCGCAACATACACGGACTACGGAGGCTATACTCGACGCGAATAATCCGCAGCAACACCGGACGACGAACTTAACGCGAGTCAGATTCGAAAATATATGTATTTTACCCGATTAATCCGCCGTTTCGATTATAAATCACCCAAACATCAATGGTTAGTAATTGTGTAACATTTCAGCACCATAAAGTGTTCAAACGGCCAGACGTGGCAAGAAACATTATAATGACGGTAGTTACTGAGAATATAATGAACTAAGCACAAAAACTGTAATATAGTTCCTATTTCGGTATCTAAAATTAAGTATCTGAGTATACCGTTTACGGGTTTAATCATTACACAATATAATATTATTAAAATAGTTGATCATTTAATATTTTGTAATATTGTACTATATTTTTTAAAAAAATAGCTATGGAAAACGATTTTTATTCACAAAATAGATTAGTTTTTTTTTTCTCAACGCGGAATAATGCCATTTATTCTATATTTATTCATGTTGAAACTAGGTATATGTCATGTATTCCTAGTCTTATATGCGTTTCGATTAAAATGTGTTATCCATTTTTTTTTCGTCCCAGATTTCATAGGTTTGTCTCTCGTATACAGACTACAAACGATCGTTCAATTTGTGTACGCGGAAACGTTTTCAAAACGATCAGACTTCTGGCCGGGCATATTTGTCGCGCAGGATTACGAAAAATTGTAATATAGAGTTCAGTATATATTTTTTTATTTTTTATTTCTTCAAATGTATAATTGATATTTGCGCCGTTAATCACCTTGTCTATTTATTAATGCTCCTACACATATGTGGTACGGTTTCAATTGAGTCACAATTAATGGGTTGCAAGTTTTTAAACGAATGCAGTGTCATTGAAACGAGTGAAATACACTTAACCATACTTATCATGTAAATTGTCTGGTCAATTATAAAGCTATTTATTCAACTCAAGTGGTTTTGAAGTGACATCTGTATACCTACCTAATATTATTTTTCGGAAATGCACAAATAATAGGATTTACGGCCCCTAGCTCTTCCCTGAAGTTTTCAATAAATTAATGCAATAGAATCAATACTATATCATCTGTTCGTGTTCGTTTTGCTAAACTTTTAACGAATATTCTTGTAATCGATATTATTATGCAATAGTGTTTTACTCGTGACTACTTACGGTTATATGAATATGACTCGAGTGAATTACTGCTAAATTTAAGTAAGTACCGGCTGTGCTATCGTTTGGTTTAAAATAGTTGTTGGAAAAGTATATTTACTACATTCTCGTTTATCATAGTACCCTTGACCGAACATCATTTTATATTATTGTAAACGGATAAATTTTTTTGAAGTTTTAACATATTCAAAACTTTAGCATTTAAAAATAAGAATTGGTGAGACTCCGTGGACGGGTAAGATATACAGGGATGGGTGTATGATATTGCTGTATTGGTTTTTTCAACTTGAAACTAATATGTACCATTATTGCTCTCAAAAGAACGATTCTGAGTGAAAGAAATTTATATTTGTTTCGATAAATATAAAGTATAATTGATAAAAAAAAATTTCTTAATAAGGTTGGATTAGCTTAATCAGAAATTTCAAGTGCTTACATATACTCGCACAAATTTTAGAAAAATATTTCTTAAATTTCTAAAACACTATGTTTATAAAATGCTATTATATCAGTACCCAGTGAATGTTTCGAGTTACTATTAAAACTGAAAATTTCTAGTTAAATAACGAATATATATCGAAATCTAATAGAATACTGTATGATACAACACTAACAGTTAGATTCAAAAACAGTATACGAATTTTTTGTGGCTTTAACAAATTTACAAATTTTTACAAAATGTACAATATTTTATTCGATAATTCGGAATACTGTTGAGAGATTCAGAAAAGTATCTCCTTAACTAAACAAAAATATCTCATCATAAAAGTATCTGGCTTGTATAAATTATCCTTTTGATGGAAATCGGGTACACTGACAAACACACAAAAAAAATATACATCATGATAAAATAAATACATTTTTTCCTCGTTAAATCTAGAATCTAAAAATAAAAATCGAACGGATGATAGAATGTGTCGGATGGCCGAGTGAAAAGAAAAAAAAATACGATAACGATGATGGTACGATAATATATTCCATTGTAGGTATGGTGGTGAATTTGGCAGAGCTAGGAAAGTATAAACGAGTTACGATAACGCGTAACCCGCGGAAGCACGCGTTTTGTCGATGAGTCAATTCGAAAAATATAAAACACAACAAGCTGCGATACGCGAAAAACAATAATTTATCATGAAAACGCGACCACGTAACTGGCGATATTATTGTGATAACGTACCGGATTTTTTAATATTCCCCGGTTACACAAACGACGTAGGTACATAATATTATTTTAGGTCCTACTTTTATTAGTTATGCCACACATAGCGGCTCAGGTCACGACGAACGAACCGCGGGTGGTTTAAGTAGAATCAAAAATTGTATTATTTTAAATACGATCGCACCGTTTGTGTTTGCATAATTTATTTCAGCCACGTATACAGCAGTGGTTCAAAACTCAACCGCGCTCAGGCAAACTGCCCGAATATTATCAACTCATTATTTTCAACGAATCCGGTCACACAGGCACTGCGGAGGTTTAAATTGTATAAAAGTTAATACATGAATATGAAAAAAATAAATAGTTTTTATTTTTGTGCGCATTTTTTTTTTTTTTTTTTGTATTGAGCTTATCAGATGTGTTTATCGATAAACGATAGTAAATTTAAAAAAAATGTCAGAATAAAGTTGTAGATATTTTTAAAAAATATTGAGAAGCAGATGATTTAATTCCCGATCACCCTATTCACACGGGCGAATCCAGTCTGCCTTTTTGGAATTCGCCAAGGGCTTGTGCTACACACAACATCTCTGCCTAACTTTGCGTGATCAAATTTCATTTTGATGACCATTGACAACGCTTTGCGGAATCTCGTATAAGATGATGAATGCGGTTAACAACCGCGTTGCGTTATCATTACGATTATGACATATATTCATTATTATTATAACAAATTTTTTTTTTAATGTTCCTAAGATGTATTATGCCGGTTCAAATGAAATAATATACTCCGTACCTAATAATACGTACACGTCATATACTATGTTAACGTGACGTGCTCGCTGTTGCCGCGCGATATTTGGCAAGCACTGTCAACCGCAATTTGGCTTGTTCTTTATGCAACTTTTGCACTCCTATGAGTCCTATGTACAATATCATAATAGTATCGTCTTGATTACACACCCGCGTGCGCTCACCCAAAAGCAATATACATTACGGCGGCCGCGTGCATGCAGTGCATACATTATGTGCGCAAAGACCTGGCCCAAATAATTCGTTTCGTGTTTTTAAACAGTTAGCGAAATAAAAACCTTTGTAAATGTGCGCATGCATAACGGTTCTAACAATAACGGGCGTATTTAATATTATGCACGTAAAGTCGTGAAATAGACGACGTATCTAATACGGTTGAAGTCTGCATTTCATTGGAAAGCGCACGGAATGTTTCCATAAGACCCCTTGGCCTGTAGGGTTCAAGGTTTACGGATAATAAGGCGGTATTCGAAATACCATGATATTCGCGTTTCTGCACATTAAGTTTCAAGTCATAAGGTTTTTGTCGTATTGCAAATGCATTAGACGAAAATATACTGAATAAATTATACATACAATATAAACATTATAATATGTAATGATATCGTAGAACTCTGATGGCTAATACGCGATTGTCTTACGAAAAAAAAAATGCACCAGGAGCTTAACAATATATTATAATATATTTCATCCACCTCTAAACGCAGCATTTTGAATAAATGTTTGAAATTAATAAACATCATGGAGGGAAAAAGAGAGAGCTGAGAGAGAGAAATAACCCGGGTTATCTTCACGCTTAACGTTTTCGGTTCGTTGTAATAACACGTATAGAATTATTATTATTATTACAGACAAATGAACCCGGGTTACAGTTGTGTGCTTGCAATGGAAATAAGTGTAAAACGTATTATTTTCCGATAGAAAAAAATATTGTAATATTATGTGAGACTGGCGAATTTACATTATAACTTTTACAAATTATAATAATACGAAAGTATACGAAGGGAATAGTAAGATCGTGAAAAAAATAAACACACGTACGAATCAAAAAGTTGAAAGTATGCAAAGTATGATATTTTAAATTCTGTGTAGGTGTATTACGAAATGGATTTTTAAACAATAATATGCCGTCACGTGTTTTTAAAAACCTCCTTTGAATATGTAAGTATCAACGGTACCCATGTATAAACATTATATGCTTTATAGTATATACTAACCTGTATACGACTTACAATTATACAGTACACACGTATATGTATCTACAGTTGAACTTGTATTAGCGAACGCGTATCAAATAATATAACACTAGTACACTATACGGTTAATACGAACACGAATGCGGGATAAATAATTAAAAGTGCATATTTTATTTATTTTCAAAACACGAGAACCGTTCATAGCTGCAGTACGCCGCGAGCCATGGAAATACGTCATTAAGCCATGTGACGATATATTATAACGCGAGGGCGTATACATTATGATAATAAATTATCTTACGGGAGTGGTTCACGTTCAACGTGAATTCTCAAATTTCGACGGTAAAAGGGAGAAATAAAATAAAAACGTATATGGATTTTGGCGCGCACTTATCATATTGGGGCTCTTGAGACCTATTAAAAACTTCTAACCCGCTGAACTAACGATGCACTGGAATACATTTATGGTAGGTATTCCCGCAAAATGAAGACGGCAAAACCAATATTTTTTGAAATAAAAACGGGATACATACATAATGCATAAAATAACGTATTCATGTGCTAACAAAAAAAAAAAAAAAAAATAAAAATGAAAATAGTATTTTCTTTTCTTGTTTATTATTTATACTAAACATAGAGTTTGTTTTTAGTATAAAATTTGCAAAAAACTTGGCTACGAATTAATTAGGTTGTATTCTTTCCGATTTTGGCTAAGGTAAATATACCAAGAATACGGCCGGTATGAAGTAATGAAATGTAGTATGACATTTTGGGATTTATAGATTACGAGACATAACGAGATATATTTTTAAGGAAAAATAATCATTAAATCATATAAATAATTTTAACATAACATTATATTTGTGCATTTATATATTTTAGGGTAGAAAAATAAGTTGATGCAATGGAGATATCGTGTCTTGAAAAGAAATAGAGGGAAAATGAATTGATATAAAAATAAAGCGTTTAATATCCTTGTAGCATATATCTAGTATTGCAACGTAGTGTTAGTAAATGATAATAAGGTATTATTATTTTATTATTGGGTTATTGGGTTTTAAAACTTAAAATTAACGCTTTTGATATTTTAATTTTGTTCAAAATGAAAATAAACATCACAAGAAAATAATTAATTGAATCGGTAAAAATAATTCGATAAAAAAATTGAGAATACAATTTGATATAATATAATATTAACAACGGACTTATAAACATAAATAAGGTTGGGGAAAGAAGATTAAAACACTCACTATATATTTAGTGAACATTTTATTGTTTCAAACGTTTAATACCATATTGTAAACCAATTTATATCGGTGGGAATAGTAAAAAAAAAAACATCGCATTATTGTTTTAGATTATGTTTTTAACGAACTCTAAAAATAATACTTTAGTCTTTGCCAAGAGAATATTATTTTTACACCATTATCCATGAAATGGACGGAGATATTAGAATTTAGAATTGGAGATTTATGTCAGAATTTAGCCAGACCATTGTTTATTTTGTAGTGACATCATATATAACGGCATGTTCCTTTAGAAACTTCTAAAAAGAAACTCGACAGATGTTTTAATAATAAAAAACTGTTCGAAAAATGTGTTTAAAATATGCTTAGATTTTTTTTTTCGACAACAAAGAATCTGCGACGTTATTTACGTTGATATATTATTATTATTATTTATACATTCTTATTGAAAAAATATACATGCCGGAGTTGACCGAAAACCAATTTCACTGAAATCCTGCAGGTAGACGTGGACATAGTGCTCTCAAAAGTCCCATGAGAAGAGAAATGTCGACCTGAGTCAATTGCGAATCCGCCCTTCTCACCGAGAAAAAAAACGCACACTCATACATTTTCACGTTTTATTTATTTTAAGATGAATGGCACAACCAATTTTACTGAGATTAGGAAGATAGGTAACTGGGATAAGGAACTTCTTGTACATACAAAAAAAACAAAACAAAACAGACTCCTAACCTTTTCCTCTTGGCATTTTCAATTCCGTAACAATGTTTTCTAGTGACATTTTCTTTAAATTTTTGCAATAAATAACTTTTACACAATAAGATTTTATTCCGAAATAACACTTTATAGTTAAAGTAGATACGAAAACACACGCTACTGTGTGTGTGTGTGTGTGTATAGACTGAAAATTGAGTAAGACAAATTATTACCTAACATACATGTATACTAGTATATTTTTAATATTTATTATATCAACTAAAACTGTCCAATTCTGATATTATATACGTTCTTCAAATACCTCACTCGCCACGTAAGCTTCGTTTTAAAGTTATGCTCCGATAACATTTTATGTTTAACTTCCCAGTCAAATGTTTAACTAAGGCTATTATAGGTGAGAAGAAAATTATTCATCAAGGAGAGAATCGTGCGTGTATTAGAGCAGCAAAGCTTAACATTGTAATATACACTGTGCCTTATCTCGGTTGTAATACTTACACTAAGTCTTGATATTGTTTGTTTATAAACACTTTTTAATTCGCAACGGTTCACGCATCTACGGCTCTACGCTAATTACTAAATACAGGTTAATCTGGCTCTACCGCACTCGGTTCACACATTACATGTGTGTAAAGTTCTATTGTGTTTGAACACTCGTCACCGGGATCTCGAGACTTTTACAGCACTGAAAATCGATATTACAAGATGAGCCATAGGGTACCTATATACTAGGTTTGTTATATTATATAAATACACTGAAAAGTATTAAAACACGACAATATTAAACTACATAGTTTTCAAACAGTTTTTTCTCTCTTATAAACTAATTAATGTTCAGTATAACATCATAAATATAAAATTCAAACAAACCGTTTTCGTTATTTTGATGATCGTTTTATTTATTTTTTTCAGTACCATAATGTCAATACACGAAAATACAATAAAAATAACCAACTACACATTAATACTTCATCAATAATTATGGTAGTATTATTATGCCATTCTTTTGAGTTATAAGAAAATCGCAGTAATATCAGCTGATAGTTGTAAGTTGGAAAAAAAAAAACCGAAATAAAACCTGAGTATTTATCTTAAACTTGGAAAATATTTGTTTAGAAATGTTACGCAACATAATTTTTTTATTACGGAAAACTATCAAGTCATCAAGATGCCGTGCAGGTAACCGACGCTCTATTGTAAACGGTGCATGTGTTTTATGAGAATACAATATTTCCGATAGGATTATATCTCTAGAAATGACAAAACGGTTTAATACATACATATATCAAATATATTACCTAATGTTCGACCCGTTCTTGAAAATAACGTGTATACATACGGGATAAACATAGGCACGCAAAAATGCATTAACATTATAATAAATAATATTAGTGTGCATATGCAATATATAGGTAATATCACGACATATACTATACGCGTGCGTAGTAATCGCCAAGTCACAAATCGCCTTCTTATTTTCACCAATGTGGGTACGTATACCTAATACCTATGTATAGTATAATTTCGAACAATTATTTTTGCTGCAGCGGGATGCTACCTCGGTTATATTATAGTGTAATGCGATTATATGTGTATAATTTATATGTTTAATTCACGAACTATTTTCGAACTATTATGTACATTATCGTATATTGTATCTTAAAAGGATAAACTGATGTATCAACGTACAGACTAAGCGGTTGGGTCTAAAAACTTGACATTTTACACACAGGTTCGTTATAAAACGTAGGCAAGCATTAAGAAAGGATTTTTCAAAATTACACACTTAAAGAGGTTAAAAAGGGTATAAAATTGATGGGTTAAATTACCTATAGCAGAAACCGCTGATCGTTTTTTTTATCTCGTTAAAACTCAAAAACGACTTGACCGATTTTAATTTTTTTTTATTTTGTTCGCTTTAATACAGGAATTATTAAAAATGAAAAGGAACAATTTTAAAGAGAAGCAAAAAATAAAAAAATTCTCTTATGTGTATAAAAGTTAAACGTCACTGACTGACTTACACTGAGAAATTGAGAAAAATATCGGCCATTGGTCTGAAATTTTGCATACAAATAGCTACTATGACGTAGGCATCTGCTAATATTGAATTATTGGAAATATGACTTCTTAGGGAATTACAATAGGTAAAAGAAGTATGGAAAAATGCATGTGGCCGGACGCGGAACACCACAAGGTATGAGTATAATATTTGGTTAGTGATTTCGTTTTATGATGTAAAAAACCACTAACAATCTATTTTCTAAGATTCGATCTCTAGGGGGAGGAAATAGGTAAAATGGATAAGTGGGTAACAATTGTAAAAATTGTCTGACCAAAACTCCTGAAGCTATGAATTTTAAATTCGATCAATATAGTTTCCTAATTTTTATATTATACTGGCAAATTAAAAACCATGGGTAACGAAAGCCAGTATACTATATAATATATATATTTTTTTTACAGTAGAAAACACGATTATATTTAGATTTCAGCTATAACTGTGGTTGAAAGGGACCATTTCTTTATATTATCTACGATTACAATGTATATATGTGATTTTATTTTGAAAACCTACTATGCCTGTAGTGCATGTAAAACGTGAACCGACGTGTAATACACCATTGTAACTGCGTTTTATTTAACGTGTTGTCTTATGTACTCACGAACGCGATTCACATAAAAATATATGATTATACTAATATCTTATGCACGTCCCCGCATGATGTACATTTTATTATAATGCCGGTGAAAAATAAACGCGTAGTCTAATCCAACCCGATTTAGTAATAATTATTATGCAACAACGTTATGTCGTTATAATACGCGAATCGTGTGTATGGAATTGACGGAATCGAACGGAATTGCAACCGACCGCTAAATTTTCTCGACGAATAACCCACGTCGGCAGGGATCGGCTGTAATTCGATTTGACGTGATAAGTCGCCTGGCGGTCGTGCTGAAATAGTATCCGAAACATTCAAACATATCGTATACATTCACCGAGTGAAAGTGCGAACGAGTACGAAGCAGCACCGTTTTTTTAACAATAATTTGGTGTTCATCGTAGACGTTGATTCGTGGTTAAAATCATAGTGCAAATCGTAGTAAACGACGTGTAAGCAACGATACACTCATGATAGTGGTAATTTATTTGGAAATGAATTTACCAAGACAGCCAAATCGTTGTCAGGGAAATAGCGCATTTTACTAATTTGTGTTGTATGCGTATACATACTGCAAGATATGATATGGTCAATATGGTGCATATGGCCAATAGCGATGGATACCTGACGACGAAAAGTGGGAGGGGACGTTTTTATTTGCTCATTTTCCATCAAAAACGGGTGGGCAGCAGGGTTTAGCGATGTTAGTAGGTACATTATATCGTTTTTATAAAATTCCGAACTTATGTATTGCCGCGATTCCCGCGATGTATACGGCTACAACTGAGCTATATAGTGCATGAGTAATGCGAATATCACACACGCACATGTAACTAAATCATAATACAGATATGTATGCCTACGCGGAATAATCGAGGATATTATGCCGAAACTTTTGTCATGAATATTTAAGCGCTCAAGTATGTAATATACGGTACACCACTATACAGCGGATAATACGCATACGCGTATACCACGTTACGTTTTGTGTATAAAATAATGTTCTGCAAACATATTATATTAAATTATTTTTATAGTATAATACAATAATTTTTACACACACGTATAGTATGTATACCGATGCGCAATGGACCTATAATAATTTAAATAAATTACACCTTGACCTAATTACGCACGACGGGTTATGATGTTTTACCGTGAGTCACACACGCTGCATCAATGAATATGATGTTATATTGTCATACATGTTTTAATGGCTATTATTTATCATAGGGTACGTGCGCGTGTAAAAGATAATATGTAAACTTATTTCCTAAAACGCGGTAGGATATTATACTGTGTTTTTATGTATGCGTGCCTCGTGTAAGCCCGTTTCGAATGGCGAACAATATAATATAGGAAACGGACGACCGACGGTTATAACGCGTGCATATAATGGTGAAGAAAGGTGTGTATGTATATATATATATATATATACATACATATAGGTATTATTATGCATATTTTAATTATGCATCCAAAATGACAGAATATAAATGACAAATTATAATAATATATATATATATATATACACGTCTAACTGTGAGTTGATGTTTTCAGTGAGAGTCCCACACCCACAATTTATGCGAATAGTTCGGAAAATAATAAGAATAAAATCTACTGATAAAAATTATATTTGTCAATGATAAGAACTCGAAGTAGTTCGATGTTGGTAAATATTGCGATACGATATAATATCAAATGTTTTACCGACGTCCCTACGAAAAATGCATAGACTAGATGTTTGTGTTTTAATTGCATATCAAAAAATATTTAAAATAATTTGACGTCAAGCAAAATACTATGCATGTCCATATGTATTTTGTGTACTATATATAATATAGGTATTATATAATTATTATTTAAGTGTACCATATTATGCGCGTAACGGTATAGAAATGTAAGTTGTTATGTGTGCTAGTCTATAATACTTCAATGGGTTCGTGAGCAAACATTTTAATTGGACCTTTGCTACACACAAATACACACACACAAACAAACATAAAATACATATAATATAGCACAGACTTGGAAAAAAAGAGGTCAATATTATCTTGGGTTCAATTATGAAGTGTAAGTTTTATTCTCGAGAGACGCATATATAAGGTATAAATTTTTAAAATTATTATAAAATTATTGTTTACGAATATTGAATGGTTTTAGACCACCGCGGGTGACCGGGAAAATAATAATTGATAGTGATCTTCTATAGTTAAAATAATTAAAGCAATAATCAATAGGAAACGATTAGATAACTATTATGGTTCTAAATCAAATACTTAATACAGAGGGTATGTGTTCTATTACAGAAAAAAAATAAAATAAACGCACAAAAAAAGTCTAAAAACGACTATGATGATAAATAACAAAAAAAAAAAAAAAAATTTGAGTAAGAAAAGTACGTCTTTTTAGTGACATGTCATATGTTTAATATTATGCGCACGTTGTACAAGTTTTTGTATCAAAGATATAAATAGAATACGAGCTACGAGTATAACGTGTGGGTCGTATACTCGTATTATGTTATATTATGTTCATTAAAACGTTAAACGTAAACGATCTGATGCGTACAATAAACAGAAGCAAGTCACTGTCAATAAAATCACTTGTACTGTACCTACAACATTATTTTTTCTAACTGGTTCGGTGAAAATAATTAAAAACGATTTGCATTATATATTATGTTTGCAGAATAAGTATTTATGATAATACGGTAAGCTGATAAGCATATATACGCAGTGGTGTTCCCATCAATTTTGTCGAGAGTATACTATACGCTGATGAGTCTCTCTATGGAAATATTTATGATAAATACGGTGATGGTAGAGGGTTTAAATATAGAATATATGTAAATAGGTAGATATTAACAAAAATAATTTAAATAGTTATGAACTGATCGTCTGAAGTAAAAAATTAACATCGATTACAAAATGTATTTAAACAATAATTGTTTAACAAATGGTTATAAATTTATAATATTATATTTTGTATTCCTTCAGGAATTGCTTGAAAGTATACGCAGTATACCCGTGAATTTTCAAAATAAATTTGAGAGCATACGGCGTACATGTAGTATACCCTATGGGAACACCACTGTATATACGTATATATATATTTGTTTTTTTTATTTTTTGATATTCACTACTGTAAAAAGTTATCGGTATAATGTCGAATTGAAATACTAAATACATTTTATCTATATGGTACACCAAACAGTGGGATATAGTTAGAAAAATATCTGATTATATATCATTACAAATGACAAATTTAAACCCACGTTTTGTGCCACTGTATCCAGCGACGTGTCATTCGCCGAAAATTGTAATTTATTGGGTGTCCGTGGTGGCCGACTCGTGATCCCGTGCCTACCCTACTTATAAACCGGTACCCGTGTGCAGCGATGACGTATTGTCCGTAGGTAAACGTTATAATATTATAACAGAAGATAACAGAAGAGATTGCGATGAGAACCACCGGCGATGGTCGAACGAAATGTAGAGAGGGATATAGGATTGGGTATTATATCTCGTACTATAATATACACATAAAGCCCCTCGCGATGGTTTTTTCGGGGTTTTTTGCGCGCCAGTCCGTCGGCTGAATAAAGCGCCTGATTAAAACGCGGCTACAAAAGTATCGAATAACCGAGTTAGTTAATCATTAAGTTTCTGCTTTCCAAAGCAATCCGCCGTCGTCGCTACCACCGCTACCACCGCACGCGCGGCGCCTTTAATTTCGAAAATTGGATTACGCGCCGAATATAATATACACGGCACACAGCAGATAGCACCCGGATAAATTAGCGGGTCGGTACGTCTATTGCATACTAATTTTTTGCCAGATATACACGTGTTGTACGTGTATACTATAATAATATATTACGATCGCATATATACATGTATATAGCTAGGTGTCTACGCACTCATGTTCCGGGAATATGAATATGTAATCATCCGAGTGGTGTACCGACGCGAAAATATCGTTCGGAAAGCACATTATAGTACGGTATAGTGTATATAATATGGTACGACGGGTGTAATACGTATATATATATATATATATATACATCTATAATATATTATTATAATATTACGTACGACCATGAACCGAATATGGTTTGTCCTGAAGATGTGATGCTCAAAATTCTCGATAAAATATGTAAATCTTAGTGTGATAAAATAATAAGTTAACGATGTGGGAACGTAGGCTGATTAAAGAATTAATCCGAAACCGTGCAGTATACGGCAGAGGCGGTTCGATATTTTTCATTTGGTGGTTCAAAAGAGTATAACATATAGTCATAGTGTAACTCCCACCCGTCACGAAATTACATTTCAAAAACCATATATTATTCGTCGTGGCACTGCTGTGTATAACGTATTGATGTAGTCTATTATTGTACATATCTATCTGCTTATCTACAATCTGTAATTTTACAATCAGATGTGGTTTACTCAAAAAGATACACTCGCTACCCCCTCCTAATAGTTTGGTCGTTCAGTACTAACCATGAAACACGTGATTTCAAGCCGACGCGGCAGTTAACCGTTTAGATTGTTTTGGTAGAAGTTTAGAATATTATTAATTATTAAAAGTATAAGTATATGTTCGCTATATTATTGTATACCTAAAATATGCGTCGTGTACGTGGTCCGGGTTTAGCTTCGCGATGTGTATATATAAACACGAAAGTCGGAGTAAACAAAAAGTAAATAAGAATAAGTCGCGTCGGTAGGGCGGGTAGGTATGGTTGGAGGGGAAGACTAATATTTTCGCAGAACTCCAATAGCGTGTATATCTAAACTATTTATTATAGTAGTAAAATACTATATTTATATATGTGTACACGTTATACGAAATAATACGAGTGCATTCATATGCATAGATATAGATTATAATATAGATGTTGCACGTGGATACTACCAAGGTAAATCTGATTATTTCGCGCGAAGAGAAAATCATAAAAAAAAAACCTACTTCCCTCGCCAATACCTATACTTATATATTGTACATTATTTACATAAAATATTATATTCATGTGCACGGCGTGTATTATAATGATGATGATAATAATAATAATAATAATAATAATAATAATAATAATAATAATAATAATAATAATAATAAGATATTCTCGCAACGTGCAGCGTTTTCGGGGAGGGTCCTGCCGCCTCTGCCGCTTTCGTTACACCACACGTACATCGCAGGGACGTTCGGACGTTCGCGGTATACATATATAATGTGTTGTGCACTACAATATTATAAAATACATATTACATGGAAAGGCCGTACACGTGTGTTATATTGATTTTTCCGAAAGACATAATATAATATATATATATACCTAAAACGTTATAATATCGACGATTCTATGGCCGGTTAACAGGATTTGATATCGGTACCTATGCAGCGGTTTTCCTACGGGTGACACACTCTCCTAGTGTAATAATAGACGTAGCGCGCATATGCGTATTACAATAGTAAAAATAATAATAATCATTTGCGGCATCATTGGTGGCCATCACGCGGGACACGTGGTAATTTATTAACATCATTTTAACCATGATTTATGTTTATAATATACGTATATATTCAGGTCCACCAGGTGTTTTGGCTTTTTTTTATTATTATATTGAAAATAATAATTTATATTTTATTTTATATTTTGTACGAACGAGCGAGTCACGGAACAATATAAAATAGTGGTGTGCTTTGAATTTTTTTTCAAACAGCTGGTCTAGGATTTTATTTGAACAGAAAAACATTCTGAATATCGTCTTATTATACCACTGCTATTGTTGTTTACATAACATGACGCGTATTTTTGGAATCGAAGTAAATTACACTTCAACCCTCCCCTCACCGCTCACCAATGATTCGATATACTTAATATACAGAACGGTTGAATTTGTTTCAGCATCTATTCTATTATAAACACAACAAAAATATGTACACCTATATTACACCAATGTCGGACGTATAAAAAACTGTCGGAAGGCATTTACCTAAATCTCATAAAAGTTTAGAGGGCAATTTGTTTTTATTTTATCTTATGCCGCGTTTATTAACTTTTTTTAATCAAAACACAATGTTCGATACACAATTGCGCGAACGATATTTCTAAACGGGCTCAAATCTCGGTCACTGCAACAAATCTTGCGCCTCTATCATGAGTGATTAATTCGGCCGCATGTAGTGTTAGACTTATCCCGTTAGCGAGGTTGCCTACAAAGGAAAAACCGACAATGAGACACTTACATATATCTGATATAATGTTGTAGTGCGGTAAACCGATCGGACTTTTGTACGTTGTACATACAGTATATAAATATAAAATTACACAGTTCTCGAGTAATGTCACCCACCTTCCCCTGAGGGATATGACTTGAGAGGCTCTCTCTCCCAAAAAAAAAAAAAAAAATAATAATAATAATAATAAAACGGTAGTTACATCGCACACATACAACAGTATGCTGCACACGCACACAATCAAACGTTTAAGTACCTTTATGCTATCGTAGCAAGCAGTGACGCGACCGTTTTGAACTTCCACGTTAGCGGCCGGGTGGGCAAACTTGCAATCCGTGTCCGGTCTGGAGCACTTGTTCCGCTGGTATTCCCTGCAAACTTCCAACTGCAGCCATCTGGAGTCCTTGCCATTCAGCAGGTTGTTCATGTTGACCACGGCCATTTGGTTTAATTGGTGCGTGTTTGCCGTGGGTGATTTTCTCGCGCCGAAAAGCTGTCTCGCCTCTATACTATGTTATCGCGGTACGTGGATAGATCGCCCGAGCTGAAACTTTGCAGTTGCTGCGATTCTCACAAATGTGCCGGGAAATGCGAATGTTTTACACCGCGTTCCGCGATAATGAATATATCCGCCGGACAAAAGGGCCGCGTGTTACCGGTGGTGTACGACGATAATACAAACACGACCGTATAGGTTTCAACTACACGTCGTTATATCATTTACTTTCCGGAAAGCCGGCGATCAAGACGACAACGAGACGACAACGGAGACTATTGGTTCGTTCGTTTATTTGTGGATCTTTTTTTTTCCTTCTATTTTTACTTTACAGACGGCTGGTGGGCACAGCTGCTCGTAGAATGTGTTCGCGGGAATCCTGTGTACGACGCACAAGGATGGCTGACGACACAGCGGCGGTGGTTTAGAAAAGCTCTAGAACGTATATATATATATATACGGTGAGAAGCAGCAAGCGGACAAACCGTATCCAGCGGAAACTCTGCAAAACAAACATAAGAACAAATTGATACGTGTTTTCTATTGAAGTGCTGCAGGTGCTGTGCAGTATATAATATTATAATATAGATACATTTATATTCTATATATACGAATAACAGACGGCAAAAAGCGCGCGCAAAATATTTGTAAAATATATATATATATATATATGTATTTATAACAATAATGATAATACTACAGAGTTTAACGCCTCTTATAGCAATAATTACCATACGACCGTGTATACCAAATTCGTTAATTATTGTTTTCAACTGTACGTGTACAATACCTAAGTCGTTTCTACGATAAGCATACATAATAATATGTAATAATACGTATATATAGATTTAATAGATTCACATATTATATATATATATATATATACACACATATATAATAAATGTATAATAACACTGACTAGGTCACTGCTGTGTGACGACTATACGTATACGTATAAAATTATTGATGTTTTATGTACACAATATACATAATTGGTCAGTATGTTATTATTATTATTTCGCTGCGTGTATCACTATAATATACATGGTATAATACACACACACACACATATATATATATATATATATATATAGGTGCAGTATACGCCACATATATATTATCGATGGTAAACTATGTGCGTACATTGGTATATAATGCGGTAATTACTACTATGCTGCTACTATATAATATGTCTAAACGGGGGAAACAATATAATACCGCTGTAACGTGGTGGACTATAGTACATTACAGTACTATGCACTACAGTACAAGTATTGGTACACTTAGTGTATTGAATATGAATACGATTTATGTGTGCATATCGTAATCGAAGAGGTACACCGTCGTCACGATTGACGGCAATAGACGCGTGTTTATCATGGATTTGCTGTATGGCGAAAAAAGAAATATCAACGGTTATGTTAGATCGTACTGTGTGTATGTAATAGTATTATAGCGCACAGCGCGTAGAAATAAAAATGCCGAAGGACCTTTTATATAATGGCCGGATTTAGTGCAGTTGCAGTAGTGCGAATGCAGTTCAGGAGCCCGCTGGAATTCGGAAATCAACTGATAAATTGACGGTGAAAAAATGTGTACGATTACGTTTTGCTTACATTAATTTTAGGGCCTTTATATGACATTTTCATCCGCAAGCACCATATATCCCTAACGATGTGACCTTATGTGCAATATTAGTACGTTTCATAAGTGTATAATAGGTATGTATAATTACGAATCATTAGAACCAATGGAAAATTAAAAATAAAATATTGGTCTAGAAGATTTGAACGTTTTAAATATATATCGCAGGGATTATTTAATAATTATATTATTTAAATAATATTATTACACTATTACAGCGATAGCGTGCAACAACTAATTCAATAAAATGCTACGCGTGACTCGACCTATACAGTGATATCGGTTATCCTTGTATATATATGTACGTGATCCTCAATGCATTTGTAGAGTCTTTATGAATCGACAGTCGTGTATGTCTAATAACAACGGTATGATGATAATAAAAATAATAATTTCCGGTTTTCCCGCTGTGTGCCAGTTTTTTTTTATAAAAAATCGTATAGAAATATTATGTAACGTGTATTTATGTAGTAGGGTACAAAGAATGTATACACATACCCGTAGTAATCATATACACACGGTACACGTATACATCCGTTATCTTTTAGAAGTTCGTAATTTATAATATTATAATATAATACAGCGCAGAGAGGTACGTATAATCATAATTTAATTCATTAATTAACGCGTCGTATATACATATATATATATATATATATATATATAAAATGTATAAAACGCGGTGCAAAAAGATGACAATTATTTTTTTTCACGCGCACCGAATACGGTATTTCAAGTTTCAAAAACCTTTTCACCTGTGGTCTGTGCTTTTTTGAGATGGCCATTTCCCTGGGGTTCGAGTGTGTGTGTGTGTGTGTGTGCATGCGTGCGTGTGGCAGTGAGGCGGTGAGGCGGTGAACTGTGACGACAGTATTTTTATTTTATTTTATTTTTTTTTTTTAACTTTGTGCGAGAAAAGAACCGTTGCGCGCGAGCGGAAGGAAGGAAATAGTCGGCGCATTGGCGGTGGCATAGGGGTGGCGTGAGGAGCGTGACGCGAATTATAAGATTGCGGCGAAAACGTGTGTACGAGAATATAATCATTACAAAAGGGACGTGGTCGTCGGCGACGGTGGAGCGTGCTCGAGAATTATTAAGAGCCGTCCAAAGATGTGTACACACGCACATGGGTAGCGCACGCGCCCACACGCACACACATACACACACACACACACGACCAAAGTCAAGTATATAAAGTACACAAATGTCGGTGTACAAAGGGTATAATATATACAGATAATACAATAAGGTAATAAGCGCGGCGGGAGAATGTTCGTCGTCGTGACCCGCGAAAACAAATAACTCGTTTACGGGAGTGCGACGCTTTGGCAGCGAGTTCTTGCCCGAAGATCGAGAATCTGACCGTACCGCGGCAACGCGACAACGACCCGATCAAGTACCTACAATATACCTATAATGTAAGTACACTATTGGCATTATATACGCGCGCCACCGTGGAGATGAACCGATATTATAATAATATATACGACCTTTATTGTAAAGAAAAAAACTACGGTAATTGGCTGCTGTCATGAAATCGCACAATGACCAATCTAATATTAATTATTATAACCATATAGCGGATAATGACGAAAAAATTACGAATCGATCGCAGAAAGGAAAACGAAGAAAAATCTACTTTCATCACTTTTTTTTATAGTTATTGTTGATACGTATATATTTTTATGTAGGTGTACCCATAGGCGTTTTAATACTGATATTGATTTATTTTGTGATGATAATAATAAATTATATTTTTCATAGTACAAGCCATATTGTTTTAATCTGTATCGAAAAAAAAATAGCTGGTTAAATGAACGATGTTGTAAAAGATATCAATTATTTACGGACGGAAAATGTAAACGTTTTCATTGTATTACTGTTTCGTTTGGTCACGAAACGGTTAAAAATTAATAGTTGCGTTTATAATAATTACTAAGACATAACGATTAACGAATGTTTACGGGTAAACACTCACATTTAAATATTTTTCAACTTAAGTGTGGAATGTTTATTGCCCATGAAAAGTAATAAAAACGGTCGAATAGGCGTTATTTCCTCAAAACCCAAGAAGTTGATTTAACACAACAAATATTTTATAAAAAATAAAACACACAACTAAATTCTGGTATACATAGGTATACAACGATGCGTGTACAACAGGATTGTTGAGTTAATCTGTTTTCGTCCAATATTGACCTTTTCGATTTCACTCAAACGACATAAAGGAGGATATGAGTTTTATCAATAAGAACTGTCTATCTATATATATAATATGTTCGCGTTTCGCCATCCATTTAGATGAATCTAGTTTATTTAAGCTTTTTTCCGTGTAGGTACTTCTATTCGTAATAAATCCAAATACGCCGTCTAAAAACAGAGATTATTTTCTCCGTTCACTAAACTATTTAAACTGCTGTAGACGGTTTCTATGTATAATAGGTACCGTTCATTTCAGATTAGTTACTTTAAAACGTTAAAAATCCAACAAGTATCAAGTTTTGATAACAATAATATAGACATAATAGGTAGTATAATTAAAAATGTAAATGAATAAAACAACAAAAAATACGGTATATCACCTAATACTTTATTGACATTTTCGAACGGGACATCATTAAATACGTTATAAATATAACTGTACCGGTGCGAATATGATATTTGTTCGCCGCGGTATACGTTTCGGTAAGTAAAACGCATACGAATGAAATCTTGATTGCCAATTTCGTTGTAGGCGATAGTGCACAACTGTCGGGTCCGTGTTATTATTTACAGTATACCATACCGGTATAATACGCCATATTGTCATATGTTTGGGAAATATAAATTGTGAAAAAAGTCGGTAAAAACAAATAAATAAATAAATCGAAAAAATTGACCGAACTCGCGATAGATGACTACGCGATAACCGTGAACTATTCGGGATCAGCTACGAACGCGCCGACCAAGCCGCAGTTCACCGCTCATTATTAACTATTATTAAAAACGTACTCACGTACTTATTCCCAGTGGACGGTTATTATTCTCGCGGAACAGACCGCGGGTGCTTTTTTTTTTTTTTACTCTCGGGGCGAAGTAATTTGCATTCATTACCATCGGTTGCTGCCCGGCGGCGGAGGTGGTGCCGATGGAGACGACTTTCATCCGGTGCGCACCCGTAGTAGACGAGGGTAGCGATTTAATAAAAATGTTTCGATTGTATTGTTGAATAATATTATTTGTGCGCCAAAACGTTTTTCGTAATCGTGTCTCGCGTGCCACATTTTGCCTACATTCGTGAGGTATTTTCCTCATGATCATAATAATAATACAAAATTATACTCGTCGAAATGGTGACGACGTGTCACACACACACACATACATACACACACACACACACACACACACACACATACACATACACGCGCGCGCGCAGAGAGGGAACAGACCCAGATCGAACATATATGGTGGCCAAGAGGAAAGGAGAGAGCACGGTTTGAGCGTTATAATGTAACAACAGTAATTAGCGTATGTTATCTTACGTTCCGTGTAATCATATAGTTGTCCTATGCTGTTATAATATATGTATATTGCTCGGATAAAATCGTGTGTATACTGCGACACGTTTTGTGCAATAGAAAAATTATTTTATATTCAACGAAATTTAAAACTGTGTGTTAAAGAAGTCTTATTTAGTCATAATATCAGCTGTTTATAGGTACGCACGAACACGAAAGTATGAAACAAATATCGTAAAATACTACAGAATAGTACAGAAAATAAAAATATACGTTTAAATCAATTTTCAGAGTCATCTTTAATTATAATAATAATAATAATAATAATAGTTCATTCAGTGGAATAGAATAAAACGGACCGATACCCAATTGTACAGATGGTATAGTTTGAGTACAAAATAATACAATAGAAATACAATATTACATACAATAAATATCATATATAGGTATCTAAAGTTTATAAAAATCTAAAAAGGAATAATAGTATTAAAATTGATAGGCAATCCCAGCATTACATATACACATTGTTCATGTGAGCATTTAATATGTCCCTTAAGGAAGAGAAGAAAAAAATCAACTCTCGACGTAAGCTTATTGCATAGAGCTATAGTCCTAGGAATAGGTGATTTTTTTAAATAGTTAATACAAATAACTACATCATATATTGAGTATAAATTAAATAATAATAGTAATATTCGTTTGAAATTCAGTGGGTAATACGAAAATATTGTAAAATGTCAGGCTGTGACCAGGTATAATAAATAGTGCGATATACTTTTTAAACAACATTTCTACGGTTTTCGGTAACTTCTCTGCGGTCGTCTTAATATTTAATGATATACAACATATATAGTCTACTATACACAACACGTAAAATTATACAAAATACAAGTATACAGACATCACACGTAGGTCACAGTGCACGGAGTACATACGGAGACTGATGGACGAAATTTGTCTAATATGCATGTATGATAATATGATGTAGACGAAAACGAGGGAAAAAGTTGTAGAGAAATAAGTTTGCGTGAAACCAAGGTTTTTGGCCGCCTTGCCTCTCATGCAGGTTTAGTCCCTCCACACACACACACACACATATATAGAACACACTATTGTTTACCACTACCAGCACTGCGACGACTTTAGGTCCACCGGTGAAGGTTCACGCAGTGGCGATCGATGTAAGCGCTACGGCCTCCGGCGAAACGAAAAGGGGAGAGAAAAAAAAATATCAAAACAAAACAAAGTAGCGCGAACGTCATCATCGTGGCGGTCGGTGTGGTATATATAGTATAGGTATTATCGGCGGTATTTCGCTTTTCGAACGACAAGCTTTCGTCGGCCACTATTATTATAATTATTATTATTATTATTATTATTATTATTATTATTATTATTATTGCTGTTGTTGTTATGTGTATAATGCCGCCGTCGTCGTTGTTAACGCCGAGTGTGCACAGCAATATCACCCGACGGTCGCCACAGCCATTGTCGCGTATTATTGTCGATTGCTATATTCCAGCGCGCAATAAGCCCACGTTTTGAGCATCGTAGGTATATATGTATATGTTTGTGATATTATAATAATATTGTACATTATACGCCGTTAATGTGATGATAAATTCAAAACAGTCTCGGCGCGCTGCTGTTGTACATACGTATAAATATTATATATAGTACAAAGGGCCCGGGGCCTGGACGCGTAGAACGCGTTGCAACACAATATAATCTATACGTGTATACGTAATATGTATATGGCTGCAATAAAAACGGCGACCGTGCTAACGCCGCGGCACGTTGTCGATATACGGTTTTGCGCGCCGCCGTTCGCCTAGCACTGCCATTATAATAGATTACTTACACGCTATTTACATATTATATCATTCTTACTATAGACATTATTATAATATACCAAAGAGCGTGCATGCATATAATAATATACAGCGCGGTACACTACACCATCGGGACACTGACATGGTTGCCAGGGTGTGCTTATAGTATAGGTACCCTGCAAGTCACGGATCAGCACATCTTCAGTTTATTTTGTGCTCACAAATATTGTTTACAGAATATCTATTATTATTATTATTATTTATGTATAAGAATGAGTTTATTTCAGCTTGTATTGCTTAAATTACACTAATAAACATTAAAAATTACGCCAGAACAATACACTGCAGCATAAATATTATACACAGATATTCGATATGTGGATAATGATTTCATTGAACTATTTCGTGAGTGCTATACTTAAGCAATTGAATTAAATTGATATGAATATATTATATTAGCTATATTGATGCCTACATTGTGTTTATTAATATATAAATATATATTTATATTATGTATGTTTTATATTTTTATGTAAAACCGTTTTGTTAATTTATTCCAAATTTTTAACAAACTTTGGTTATATAATGTATTAAATAGTAAAATATCATCTAATCTCGATTTTTATCAATTTTATAATTAATAATATCCTATTTTAAAATAAAAATATTTTGTGTTAGGTGCATGTATAGTGGATGCTGTTTCCCATGGGTTACCATGAGTAAATAACTTTAGCATTTCCAAGTTTTAAACTGAAAATATACACTTATATGAAATAACAACTATTACGCAGGTAGTGTTTGAGTCGATCAGATATATAAATAAAAGTAAGCGTTGGACGCCGTTTTGTCTTTTTAGATTTTAAAAAGCTTTTATAAATAATTTGAAGTTATAAAATATAATTTTTTTTTCTGAATCGCTATATCAGTGGTCGTATTGATTTTAGTTTTTTCAACAGAGTTATATTATCTTTATTTATCGTTTTTATGATAAAAAAAAGAGAGAGTTCTCGATACGAGTTTTGATTATAAATGTGTAGGGAAAAACTGCATACGCATCACTTGCGCACGAAAGAAACAAAAATCAATTTTTCGTACGTCGCACTACAGGGCAGAACATGAAATAAAATTGGATATCGTTATTTATCGAAAAACTTTCTCCTAGCCTATAAATATATGATAATAAATGGGTGGCAGTGGCATCGCATACGTATTAATATACAGATACCGCGTGAATAAAAACGAGAGATAGAGAGAGAAAAAGTATAGCAGGATAAAAATGTTGTTAACAAAAGTCCAAACTTAACGCTGTTCGCGTTCTATCGTTTTTCCGTCCACCATGCGCGTTTTCCGTACACCCCGGTATATAATGATATGTATATACGGTTATAATTAAAACGCTCCCGGCAAAATGCAAGGCATATAATATTATACATAAATATACACACGTACGTATCGTTAGGGCAGATCTCAGTGAGGCAAATCCTCATAGTCCAGAGATTGGCTGCAAAACACGCCGATCCAGCACAAATTATAGGATTTATTTAATACGCGTATACATAATGCATGTAGTGTATATACACTGTACGTGAATATAGTATGTGCATGTGTGTGTATAAACGAAACAGAAGCTTGTGAGATTTATACCTCGGCTTTATTTCTCTACGATTCGGCGACTAAACAATTTTAGGGAAATATTTGTCATGCTGTTTTATATTAAACACACGCTGGCCGAACATTAACAATAATATGCGTCGCATTACCTACAGTATATGTATAAGTATACACATATATAAATGTCTACATAATATATATGTACATGAATGTGTATTGTGCAGTTTCACTTCCCTACATAAACAAAAACTTTATACGTTTGATTTTTCAGTTTTTTTTGTTTTTCTTATATATATTTTCTATAAGTGATCCTTGAAAGGTTTTAAAGATTTTCTTCTGTTCTACATAATAAGAAACTTTTACCCGTAGGCCACAAATGTATTTTTTCCATATTTTTCTTCACAATTAAAAATCGGACAGAAATTGATTTTTGGATTCTAAGTGTTTTTATTAAACTTAAGATAGGCGTTCAAGTCGTTTATCAAATGAAAAATTAATGAGATTTTCGTTCATATTTTGACGATTATTATTATTGCTATGTTTGAATGTTATAATTTTTTTTTCCATTTCAATTCAAAAATTAAATACATTTTAAATCAGTGTAATATACTATAGTAAATATAGGTAATAAGAAAATGGCTGTATAACATATTACTATATAATAGTTTTATAATATAGAATATCGTTTGGCGTTTGCCGTTTGGGTCACAAATCCAGCTGTTTAAAGAAATAGATGATATGATACAACCAAACACGCGACCGCGGCGCGAAAATGTCAATATACTGGCTATTTCACGATCGCCGACGCTATAAGAAGCCGGAAAGGTGGAAGTGAAACAATAGTAGACAGGCTATATAAGTATACATCCCGTAGTTCGGCAACCCATCTCGGGTTGTTCCTTTGTATAATATACGTGATTCGCAACCCGAAAAATGGAGTACGAACCCTTCGAACGACAGGTAGGTTGTATTTACAACATTGAACATTATAGCAATAAACACGGGGGCCAACATATAATGTGTGCAGTCCTATCTATATAATGTAATATAACCCCGTACGCGCTGTAAATATTCATTATTCAAACGGATCGATATAAATCAGTTGTTCCTCCGTGGTTGGTTGAGTGCGTCTGCATAGGGAAATGTCGTTCTTCACACGTATAGGTACATATGCGCAGTACACACACACACACACACACACACATACACACACACACACACATCCGTACGCTGTATAATTGTCGTATACGTAATACGTGTGTCTAATCGGTAAATTTGTACATTCCTCAGAGCTTTCGATTGCCGATTTTCTATTTTCCTTTTTAACGTATATTTAGGTGAATATAACGTGCACCGATTATATATTATATTATATCATGTATAGTGTGTATGGATACTGCGTAATCATACGTTGGTTTACCCATATACTACGCACATACACCTACTACAGTACATTATAATAATCTATAAAGTCGAATCTCTATAGCCAACGAACGTTTAGCTAAATTGTCTAAGTATTTTTACAAATACTTCTTCGACGGAACAAAGAATGACAAATAACTTATAAGTAACTTAATATAAATTAGATAGGTACAATGGTTATAACATAATATATAAGTATTAGACATAATACGTTACATTTTATTCAGTAAAATTACGATTGTTTCATGTCCACATCGAGAATTTTATTCAAATAACCGTCAAGCTCGTTGAACAGAAAGGTTCAATTGTATAGGTATTAGTATGCACGTACCAATGTGTGTACCCACTACACGCGTACGCGGTATGCGATGTATGTGTACAAATCGAATGGTTTACACATTATGTCAAACGTTTCGCAATTTAGTATTATCATTCCATCCGCGCACACCACAGCGCAGTGTTTCCGGGAAACATTTTTTTCACTTTGTCGCTTTCGTACTTTTTTTTTATCGCGGACAAAATAATCGCAGCCTACCCAAGCCGCGTAACATATATACATAATACAATATCACACTGCTATATAACATTATGACTGCCAGCAGTTTATGCTTGAAGTTATCGTTTTCTTTATCCCCTTTCCCCCATCCATCTTTCCCGTCCATTCCGCGCAGCGTCGTTCATCACGTGCAGCGTACAACAATACACGTGGTGTTTTACGCGCGTACACAATATAAAATATACAGAGTGCGCGTAAAATATTATACGATAAAGACGACGACGACGTACCCTACGCGTAACTCGCTTATAGACTATATAATATTATAATATAGTGTACCGCGCGCGTTTTAGAGTTCGCTATTACGGCTTGGAAACAAATAACGTTACGAGGACGAGAAAATAAACGCCGCGATTACCGGGCAATGTCAAAAGCGAATGCCGACCGCGGATAATAACCGTCGTATGGTAATAATATTGCTATGCATAGTTTAATATTACGCCATTATGTACATCGGTTTTCCGCGACCCTTTTCAATTGATCCATATTCGCCGTTTATACTCTTCCACATCACTATAGGTTAGGTATACGTACACACACACACACACACACACACACACACACACACACATATATATATATAAATATATATATATACACATTATTAGCTTTAATTTTGGTTGTTTTCCTCTCATCGGGATTATCACGGCAAAGAGGTTCGCGCGCACACAATAACTGCAATACGATAATATATTATAGTTTATAAGAGTCAAACACGCATCTATTACAATATATTATTGTAGTACCGATGATGTTGAAAAAAAATTTTTTTTTTCGATTGTACACGAACGTTAACACACGGTCATTCGACTATAAAAAATCTAGAAAATCACTATTTTTGATCAATGCGATAATGTAAACAGTATAATGTATGTTTTAGTTTATGTAATATTTTATGTTATGTTTAAATAATGTACGTTCCTGGCAATTTTAAATATAAAATTTTAATTTATTCAAGTTTAGTGAGTTTTTCAATGCAAAATGTTCACTAATGATTATGATTTACGTACTCCGTGGACCATTATTCGAGAACACGGATGGAAAAGATAGTGTTTCATGCGCAGGTATATTATAATGATAAATACACTGAGGAACATGGGTTCAACCATACGTGAATTAAACAATAAAAAGACATTATGCAAATATAATAATATGTTCATAGCAATCATATCTATATATTATATTTGTATACACGTGTTTTAAACAGCAGGATGGCTGATATATATTTTATGAATATTATCTTCACAAGTAATAATAATAACAATTATTATTTTTATGAATTACGAAACATATAACTACCTAACCGACTCGGGGTATGATCGTTATTCTATTAAATTCATATACTTATGTATATGTACACTGTACACGTCTTAGAAATACTCATGGGATGCTATTTCGCATGACAGTTGCGTACATATATGCGTGTAAAATATAAACAATAGTCTTGCTCGTAATCATCCCCCGCCTCGCGGTGTATATACTCATATACATCCCTGCGTAGCCGCAGTGCGGGTTGACAAAAGGCAAAGGACGCGTAGTTAGGGGTGCGATTGAGTTTACTTTAGGGGCGTATTCTCAACTGTTCTTAAAAGGTATATATTATTGACATCCAGGGAACAAAATCATATTTACCGATGAAAAACATCCTTGTGTAAATAAGGGACAAAAATATTATAAACATCCAAGTACTAAGTCGTACATTTCCAACACCCACACGACGAGGGTAATATTAGAGGTTTTAATTTTTTAAGAGTGACCGCATCAGGTACTTCGCAAAAAGCGTGGCATTTCACATCCCACCATCCCGGGGAAATGCCAATTGAAGATATTAAAACGAATTTACAGCCGTATCTATTTATTTTACTAATTGAAAACATTTAAACATTTTTAATACGATAATGAACAAGTATACGCATATGTGCGCATGATCTTAAGCATTAATAACACGATTACTTTCGGTTTTCTCCGGAACTTCGCACCGCGCATTAAATGTTGCGCGGTCGGGGAAGACGCGTTAACAAGTACCGACGTATATATATATGGCTAATGTAATGACCGACGACCGCCGAAAGCTGCAGTGAAATATGATAAGAAAACGGCGCCCCTCCAACGGTATACATGTGATATTTCATAATTTAGGTGTATAGAAAGCGACGGGTGGCTGACGTAGGACCGCGGGAATAACCTTAGAGGTGGTCCTTCTGATGTAAACCGTAAACACGGTGACCGCTTTCGGTACACCGCACTTACATATTATATGAGCACGTCGCGTGTACATTAAATAAAATATATATATATATATATATATACACGTACGTATACATATATGCGTCTACCTGCTGTGCGTGCGACCCCTACACGCGAACGAGCATTGCTATATAGGGAGAGTGGACCGAATACACTGCACAAGACGTTGCGATTCCTATTTCCGATTGACAAGTTACATATATTATGTGCATACGTGAAAACGTACACCTTACACCGTACACGGACAAGTATGTATATATATGTGTCATGCGTATAACCCCTGAGACGACGTCGACATCAAATAAAACACCACACACTCGCGGTGCATCGGGATAACAAGAATCGACGAGTGCTGGGGAAAGATTCCTTTTATGCCCCCCCCCCTTGTATACACTCACTCTCTTTAAATCCAAGTGATGTTATCGAGCTACACGGATACGAAAAGAAAAAAAAACCCGAGGTGTACATATCTATATACGTATATATACACACAATATAGACAAAGGAGAGTGGCGAGACAGACTGCTGCAAAGTATAGCGATACCTATATGTTATGTACAGCCAGTGGTGGTGGAGAGAGGAGAAGGCAATACGCGCATTACGAGTATAAAAATAATACAGCAAGGTGGACATCAAAAGAAAGTCGGCTATAAAAAACACCCGCCGCGGCCTGTCGTCGTGGAAAACTTTTCCGAACAAACAACGTTATATAATATAATACTCACACCCACACACACTCACATACACATACACATATATACATATAATAACGGGGTACATGACGCATAGATGGCAGGTATAAGCCGGAGAAAAGGCGCACTTTGTTATCCTGTATAAATATATTATATACACACACACACGCGCGCGCTCGCGCACGCATCGTATACCTGTACACGCGCAGAAGTGCTATAAATAAAGAAAACTTTTATCTCGCGCGCGGCGTTATTATAAAAGTGTAACGAAAACGAATACGACGACGACGTGCGTCAAAATAATATTACGTACAATTGTTTATTATTCTACCGTAACCGCGCGCCGCGTATTATCGTGGTATATTATGCGGTAACCACCGTGTGTGCAAGTTGTGTGCTACACCTCGGTATCACCGGTGATCGATTTTACTCTTTTTCCGAGAATAGGTGCACGCGTGCCTCGTAATTGTACACGTAAATAATAATATACAATATATTATAATGCGCACGATAACCGATGCGTACCGCGCGGGTGTTAAAATTACCACTGGGATAATATTGTTTTCTCGTATATTTACCCGCGGCCGGCGAATAGAAATAATAATACAACAATAATAATTATCATAATATAATACTATTATGCATTATGTTTTATTATAATGTTATTCTTATATCGGTCTGGGCCCTGGGGCAGATGTCGTTTTGTTTTTTTCCCCTCTCCTCGAAAACGCAAATTATTGCGGACACGCAATACTATACCGTCGCCGCTGTTGTCGTCAACATGATATTCCAGGTATATTGCGTACACAAGGGTTGTGTACCTACACATGTATGTGTTTTTTTTTTTTTATGTGAAAACACCCGGTCCGCCATGCGTATCTGTATATTATTATTATTATTATTATATGCATGAGTGATATCCGGCCGAAACGCGAATTAAATCGATAGGTAACCGAAAAATGAAATATGCTATATGCAAGAATATAATATAAATGTTGGTCCTTGTGAAGAAATCAAAATCAAAATAAAATCACTGAGAAGTCGTACGATAAAATTTATAAACACGAGAAAATTAAATCTTAAGGAAATCGGGTATTTCAACGAAATTCGATTACGTACGATATTATTATTATAAAAAATATATTAATCATAGTGATCTGGAATTTTTACTGAGTTTTATACAAGTACACCATTATCCAATCATAAACATTTTTATTTTTATTTATTTTTTATAAAAGTTGGAACATTAAAAGTTCAAATTGAACTGTTTGACGTGCCTACCTTATTAAAACGCTTTGGTCTATTGCTATATCATTATACCAACCATTCTTAGAGATATGAACTGCGCGATTCATCCGACCTCCTTTACTCAGAATCGTTTTAAACGGACATTGGTTTCAAATTTCAAAGACAAATACACCAATATATAGAATCCATCCATCCCTGTATTTCTTTCGATATGCTAAGAAATTCTACCCATTGTATGTATTGTTTTTTAATTGAGCTATTTTTTGTTGATGTTGTTCCGAGGCAGCGAATTTCTAATGAACACGCTCCAGGCTATAGAAAGTTCGGTGGATCAGTGAAATATCGTACATTGATGTCTGCGATTACAGTATAATATATTTGCTGGGCTTTAAAATAATAATATTATAATAGTAGGTATATCGCGTGCGATGTGTCGATAAAAACCGTTTTGCTTATGGACCTGCAGGCACGTGTCGGTTGCGAAGCCATGCGAAAAAACAAAACATGAGTTATTATATATTCGTTTCTTGCCCATGCCCAACTATACGTATGACGGTGCGGTGATAACAATAGAATCCTGAAACTGCACCGAACTATGATCGAGACACTATATCCTACTATTTGCGTCGTATACGCTTAGACCAGCGATGTATAAGCGCTGAGCCTAAACTCATTCAGTTGTATATTTATAACGCATATGTGTTTTTATATAGATCTGTTGCTGCTGTATATAACAACGTGGAGAAATGGAATAGTTCGACGCGCGCGTATACGTGTAAACACATAATTTATTACTTGTTACTATAAAATAGTACAGTGTTCCTACCCTTTGGGGTGTATGGTATTTATTGATTTTAAAACAATAAATATATTATTATATAATATCATGTATGTACATAATAATATAATCTTATGATGCATGTATACATACAACGATCTCGACGAACAAACTATCTTTACGATTTATCGAAACGCGTGAAATCGAAAGAATAAGTAAACGGTTCAAACTGGCGAGCTGGCAACATATATAGTCTCGCACGTGTTCAGCGGTAGCGGTGTGGTATTATGTTGTATAATATTGTATTATAACACATTTACGAGAACTCAATGCTCGATATAAAGAACTGTTACGAGTGCGCTAGCCACCACGTGAATCTATAATATGGGATACGGGTCGGACGATAATATTGTGGCCAAGATCGAGTTAACGATTGAGTTAGAAAAAAATAAAATAAAATATAAGTAATAAATAAATCAATAGACCGTGATAAATACCTACGTGTAGTATGCGCGTATATATGTTTAACGGAAAACGCCACATGCTACTCGGCAGCTATTATAGGCCCCCATTGAAAAAAGGGGCACCACTCCACCGCACAGTATAACACATATATATTATAATATACGATCGCGGTGCCTATAAATACTCGTATAACTCATGTGCAATAGTAATTGTATACAAAAAAATTTACGACGTATAAAGCTCGCACGATATATTTTTTAAAAATTCAAAATATTTACATATATATTTATATATATATATATATATATATGCATGTGCAATAGTAATTGTATACAAAAAAATTTACGACGTATAAAGCTCGCACGATGTATTTTTTAAAAATTCAAAATATTTACATATATATATATATATAAATAATACACGAGCAGTGTGTGTTTGAATATTTTATGTTAAGTATATGTGTGTATACAAAAAAAAAAATTTAAGTAAAAAGATAATATTACCGCAGTTTTGGTGTATAACGAGTACGAGTGTTATGGACGAACACAACGCGATGGTTGACGAGCAAATATTATACTATTAAAACAATAAAATATAATAAAGATGTATATATATATATATATATATATATATATATATATTGCGATCCCGTCATCGGCAGCGGCTTTTGAACTTGCACATGAACAAATCGAATTTATATTATAACTATACCAAGTAATAGTTGAGAAATCACATAATATTCGTTAAGTGTTATTATTTAAAATCAATTCGAAATTCGAAATCGGTGTATTCAAATGATTTGCAGTTAAGCTGAATTATACAGTCGCCATGAGCTCATGGCAAAAAAAAAAAAGAACTAGGCTTACCCATATATGCTAAGTACAGCAAATCCGTTGCTTATAGATTTGCGCGTTGTGATACCCGACGATGGGTAATGAAACGTGAAAAACAGGTACATGGGTTCGAGAATTTTGTTTAGCGTGCACCGCACATCGTCAGATATTTAATTTGTATTATTATTATTTTTTTTTTATGTCATTTTAACTGTTATATAGTGAATGACTATTGTCCTGCAGTGTATTTTTCAATAAAATATGGTCGTAGATAAAAATCGCACAGTCATGAAAAAAATAAATTAAAGTGTTTGATGAAAAAACTCAAAAAATGTACCATATATGATAATACTATGTATGGTAATGTGAATCAACTACTTGACATAATATAGGTAATCCCGATAAAATAACCCAATAATACGTGAGCATCGAGCTTATGGGTTTACACGTTATACGCGTCGGTATAATAATATGTACGTGCTAAACTTGATTTTTTGGCACGGACCGTGGGGCGCCGATCAATATTGCCAAAATCTGTATATGTAATTTACATTTATTCATGGATAACCGTGTACGATGTATTTATTATACCTAGCTAAATGATTATATTACATCGGTCATCCGTGTACGTATACATTAAGCGATATAAAAATAATCATAATATCAAACCAACGTAAGAAGTCGTAAACAAAAACGTCACCTACACACGACAAAGTATCTTTATTATATATATATATATATATATATATATATATATACACGTCACGTATTTTATTATATGTAACGAAGATGGGTAAACATATTATTATTATTATTATTATTATTATTACATTACGAGAGCACTATTAGTACACTTCAGATTTTGTATTGTATTATTATATTTTCGTATACATACGGCACATGAGAAAACTCATCTCCAGCAGAGGCGAACAAATTAAATATAGTACAATATTATATTATACGCGCGGGTCAAAACGTGAAGAAATAAAACGGCTCCGCACAGATGTTTGTCGTTAAAATTTAGTGCGTCTAGGTTTGTTTTTCTCTTCGTTTCGATGTTTCTTTTTCTCTCTTCTTTGGTTTATAGCGAAATCGACCGCTGCATCCACGACGACGACAACGAATTTATTCGAAAACTGCAGTTACATCTCCAGCGATGGAAAACGTAATGTCGTAATAATATATCCTATTCATACATATATTATATAATACTGCATTTTTATATTCTACATATACAGCGATGACTGCAGTACACATTTTATATTATCTGCACATTATCGTACGATATCGGAAGAATACGACCATAATATAATAAATCGTTTGTTGTGTCCTATGTACGCGCTACTATATTATATAATATATTATTATAATCATACGATATGTTTAGTGTGTTTCAGACGTCGTCGCCGTGCCCCAATATATATTCGTACATACGCATAGTATTATAATATTTACGATGTTTTATCGTACGCATGAGTACGATTACATTTCGTCGCATCGGTCCGCTAACACAATATATACATATAATATATTATATATTATATATGATGCGTAATATATGTAATAATAAATAAACAAATATAATGATATAGCGCCGGCGGATCCGAAAATAGTTGGCTGACGATTGCGCGGGTCTATATAGCCGCTCCAGCTGCAGCAGACGACCGTCCGTACGTATTATATATCTTATATATAATACATTATATAATATATTATTATGATATATTATATTAATGTAACGCGTATAATTGTGTACTTAGTATGTTACGATGGTATATAGCGCAATTTGTCTGAAACCTCGTCCACGCATCCGATCATCGGGCTAATATATAATAATAATAATAATAGTATAATATGGTCTATCCGTCTCCAGCGACGGTGGAACCGGACACATCGCATAAATCGAACGTCGAAAAGAAATAACACGGAACACGCGTATTTTACACCGCGAACGAAAGGATAATAATATTATTATAATATCGATCGTTCTGTCACGCCACCCCGTAAACATGTCCGCTTGCGAGAATTCGTCTCGATCAAATCTTTCACGACTTTCACGACACACTATACTTTTGCTTTAACTCGGTGTCACAGCGCAGCTACGTATAGTCGTGTGTCCAAATGGGCGTGGCCGTGGTTTAATACCAAACATTACAATTTACAGGCATCAGGTGTTCAAACATATCAAGCCGATATTCGATAAAAATCTATTGACCACTATAACCATATATACTTCAACCGTCGACACCGTCACATGTCAAGGCGGGTTTCCACTATATACACGTTCCCGTGTAAGTGCATCCATTAAATTGACCGTGCCGTTCGTTTCGATCATTTCGTTTCGGTCCACGGTGGTAACCTTGCGTTACCAATCTTCGGATCACTAAAACGATCACTAAAACGTGTTATCAAAAAGATATACCGTGTGTGTACGGGAATCGTTGAACTAGATCCTATACTTCATGGTAATAATGCGATTCGACGTGCGGTATTATATATACACGTCTAAACCTTATGGTAAACCAATATAATTGCTTAACATGGATAATAATCAATCACAGCACTTATGCACGTACACGAGAACGTGTATGATGGAAACCTGCCCTCGGAAACTCTTCGTTCGTATATGCGTCGTAGCCAAACGGTTACGGGACGGTATGTACCAAAGCTCGCTCGACCCATCAACATACGAGACCATAGGCGCACGACGTAACTGCTGTGCGATATTTATGTGTGCGTTTTTTACGTATCTATTTTAAACGTGGTACAGGAACGCGCATCCGTCCAACAGGTATATGATCCCTGAGAATTCGGTTGTCGTGATGAACGTGCCAACCGACCGATCATATAGGTATATATTATAAATATATAACGAATACTAACAAAGAGAGCTGGGGGAGGGGGTAAACAAATGCGAAATTATGGTGAATGCAATACACTGAAAACGTTACCGGCAGCCGTCAAGTCTTTCGCAGCTCACTATATTATGTATTTATGTATAGTTGGAAGAGAAATACTATTTGCCAACGGATTTCCAACAAATGAAGTCAACCGCGCACGTGTCAGCTATTTATTTTATCGCGCCTATATTAATATATATGGAAAACACGGTCTAATAACTGTTAGTGATAATAAAATATTATAGTATACGCAGAAGTGGTATAACATGCTAGAAGAGGAGGGTTGGGACTCGGGACGAACGCAGTTTTTGTTTTACGACGACGACGACGACGCGCGATGTCGGAATCGCGTAGTAAACGATCAAACGAAAAATTGAATAAGACTCGCGGAACGAAACGGCCGGACAACGGCGAATAATAACGAAACGTGTATATATTACGTTCATGTTCATAATAATTACACTACGCCTCGCTAGACTAACGAAAAAACTTTACGGTTTGGTTGTATATTACCTATATGCTTTCATTACGATTCGCTGACGGGAAACAAATAATAATAATAATAATAATAATAATAATATTAATTAAATAAATAAAAACCCGCACCACTTCAAATGCACGGCGTATTTTATAAACGAGAAATAATTAAAATATAGTATATTGTATTTTGGTCGCATCTTATATCCATGGCATACACTCATATACGATTCACTTAGTCGATTCAGAGCATACAGTAAATATTATAGCAATAAATAAATATTTTATCGAAATTCGTACAAATCGACCAAGTGAATTTAACCACGACTATATTTAATAAAATGATTACTATAAGAATTAATTAATGGTGAATGCGAAGAGACGAAAAAGATAATCCGGTAAGGAATTGTTAAACAATACAATCTGTAAAACATTATTACGTTATGATGATAGTACGTTGTCGACAATTAAATGGTACCATCGTATTATTCAACAAAAAAGGATGTAGCACTTTTTTTGAATTAATTATGTTTCATTGTTTATACGTAATATTGTAATAAGAATTATTGCTTACAGTTTAAACAAAATTGTTTGTTTTTCCGTGTTATTTATTGATTCGGCAATGCTAATGTATAAAAATAGCTGATTAAAAAACGGATCACACTGACATGCTGTTGCAACTTTAATGCTATGACATTATTGGTAAATTCACCGGCAGTCACCAAAATGTTATGATAATTATAAGATTTTAGTTTTCAAAATTACACGAACAAATTACAAAAGGTGTATGAGAATGTATTTATAACGAGGAAAAAAAATTAGGTAAATGCTAGCTTTTTAAATTTATTAACTGAATTAACTGTGAAAATTGTAATATTGTTGTGTGTGAACTAACATAAAAAATGAATCACGCAAACACTGTATGTAAATTATTTCTAGAGTACCTAGATTTAGCATATATATATATTCAATGGAAAAAATAATAAACACGTTCTTAAGTAACACATTTTATTAAACAGCTCTCCTGAGAACTTAGAAATTTGTCAACGAACACTTTTCGCCTCGTAACCGGCTGCATTATATCGCGTACACGCAATAACGTGTTTTGACTAACTTTTCAAGTTAATTTGATAGTTATAATAATTGTATGCGTATACGACTCGGGCCATCGAGAAATATGTGCGCGTGTATCCGGGTGGGTTTATTTGCTGAGTGGTTTATACGTTTTATGGGATTCCGGACTTTTAAGGACCTATATTTTCATTCCATAACAAATGCACTTTGTGGACGTGTTTATATGGAAGTATTTTCCAAGTGGCATTCAACGACGAATTATTACTTTCCAGACCCATTGGATATAAAATGAATTAAATAACATGACTATTACTCCTTAACATAAGTTATAGGGATTAACCGAAAATAATGTATGACTGATCGAATAAAAATAATATAGGTACCTATATAGTGTAAATTATGTGTTTAGCTTATATGGTGTAATGTTATACGTAATTATAATTGAATATTGAAATAATGTGTGACCCCAATCGGAAGATAAAAAATAATAAAAAGTGCTTATTATATAAAGTGCATCTCAGTTAATGTTCGTATTAAAACTGGGTGGGTGATTTTTTTTTTCAATATTTGTTTACCATGTCTTATGCATTAATTCGTATCTACGTCAGATGAAGGAAAGCGCGATAGAATCATTAGAAATATTGTTATAGAGCATAGAGCCCAGATTGGATATATAACGTGAACCGAAAATCATCAGGAAAAATCCAGTCGGCTCGGTTACATTCACGATGTACCTATTACAACGTTTTTAATTTTTAACATCAAACGGTTCCGCCAATGGTTTGAGCTAATAATGACAAATTAAGTTTGAACAGCAATAAATAATTATTTAATGAAATGAAAAAAAGAGAAAAAAAAAACGTTACGGGAAACGCGGATAACGATCATGTTTCCATATGTGTCTATTTATAATACACATAGGTACAGAATGACAGACATCAACGGAACAATGAAATCAACCATAATTACGAATTAATTATGACATAATAATAATGAAAATAATAACATTATAATTGTCACCCGCATAAACTACAGTAATTACTACGTACAATTATTAAAGACACGTATTATTGATCCATGCGGAGTCCTCAGTCGACCACGCGTGATGCATAATATCATAGAAATGTAAAATTACACGTTAATCGACTTGGGAAATGCGACCGACCGGACGTGATCTATGATAATTATTTTCGCATTTGTTTTTCTGTTCGAAAAAGGTTTTCAATAAATCGTAGAAAAAATGAATATCCGTGTCGTGAACATAATATTATAATATAATATAATGCTATAAACACCGGCCCGTGTATCTAAGTATACGTTATCCCGAGAATCGCTTTGCGGGTTCAAATCTCAAATGCGAACGAAATGCTTACACGGTGAGTTGGACAATAAATTACTAAACACATATGTATTACTATATTGCGATACGATCGACGACGACGATTCCGCATCAATTTTATTTCTATTGCTGGAAAATCGTACGCCCGCCGCCGGTTAGATGCGTGAGATAAAGGAGCGAAAATAAAAGTGAATTCAACGTTCCGCGTACACAAACGATATAGCCTGTCAAAAACGGTTAAAACGTCTGCGGCTGTTATACGACATTAAAGGACGAGGAAGGAAACGTATGGATCCATATGACGGTCTATACTAGTCCTTTTATTCAATCCCGTCGAGTTCGGAAAATATCGAACAAGGGCGTGTCTTGAAAACCTTGGCACGAAACCAGATAACACATTTGCAGCAGCGGTAATTTCACGCACAACGGGCTTTGCGCGAGCTTTGCTTTTTGTCCGTCATAAAAGTGAAATTTTTATTATTTCTTTTCTTTTTTTCGACTTCTTCAGTAGAACTGCGAGCAACGACCCGGGACAAAAATATTTTATCATGAAATATATGTGTACATATTATATAGGTATACACGCACAGAAAATATGGTATTGGACACGTTTGCACATCGTCGACTTTGACCACGAGTGATTCACCTGATTTGTGTGCAAATCACAATTCTACATGAACGTGTATTGCAACATATGCCATATCATGTATAGTCGATCGGTGATATCGCTTGGGGTGCGCCCCAAGCCGAGCTTATATCTATGGTCAGCGGAGGGAAGTCAACAAGAGCTCAATCAATTATTAATCGCGATACCACGTTCACCGGGTAGTTTTCATTATGTTGTACCCAAACCATCCCTTCATTTCACCCCTCTACGATGGCTACCTGTAATGGTTACACCGTTCCTGCTGCGACCTACAGCTATTCGCTAGCTCCGTAAGAAAGTCCTGGCCATCAATGGCCATTGTCGCTTCGTGGGTTTAAATAGCAAACGAGATTTCGGAACTGAAACTGGACGGGCGGCGACCAGGCCGTGGAGGTGGAATGATAATACGATAAAGTTGGATTTGAAAAACAACAGTATGCAACGCTCATAAGCATAACACAATACAAGACGTTTATGATATTAAAACGAACGAGGCGTTATTATTATGTACATTGCGTTCGGTGCTATTACCCGGGGTATTGGTCGTATGTTATAAACGTATAAACGATCATTAGCTGCAGCGGCGCTGTAACCCGTTCGTGGCCCGTATTCACGTCGGATCAATGCTTGGATGGCATGTACCCGCGTAATAGTATAATATTTAATATTATTATAATATGCGATCGCATGCACCAGTCAGTAATTATTTCATTCGTGGACCCGAGCGTAAGCGGGGTGCAGTGCGGACCCATTGTAACTACTATGCAACGTCGGCCATAACATTATTTAATTATCATTCCATTTAAAATATTAATATACATAAACGATTGTTCGTATTCGATGCGGACAAGCGTTTTCGATATTTTTAAAACGCCGCCGTAGAACTTCACTGTATAGATTTTGTCATGAAAATATTAGCAACGATGACAACGATGTATTGTGTACAGCGCGGCATTTTATGAAAGAAAAAAAAATTATAACTACTAAATTGTATATGTGTACAATATTTTATTGGGAGGAGGGAATGGAATTTATTGGGTTTTTATGTTTACTATATAAAATTGTAAACATATTTCATCCTCGACTCATTAAAGCAGATAAGTTGCATAAAACTTACTTTCCGAGTAAAATCTGCATGTAGGACGTGAGATATATTATTATATGCACTGCAGGAAAACTAGATCTGAATGACGTGCCATCAACGGGACTTTTATCGCAATCGTTATGCACCGACGCTAGACGACACTGCATTAGCAAGTTCAGCTGCAGAGATGCATGTATAATAATACTATAAATATATAATATTAAATATACACACGAGCTGCCAATCGTCAGAGGTCACTTGCACACTCCGATGCACTCTATATAACACGTTATTCTATATACAATGTGTTTATATAGGGACCGAATGCGCGAACTAAAATAATAAAGCCAAACTTAAACAGCTCTCTATACGTTTTTTAAGACCGTTTTTTTCCCCCAACTCATCGTTTAGCGATACGTCTGCAGTTACGACCACGGAGTAAATTATTTTTACCTTAACGTTTTATGTATGCGATTCCAACGACCCGTCATCTTGTGAAATATATAATATAGGCATACATGTATATAATCTGGCGTAAGTATTTATTGTAATATTTAGTTTTTTTATACTCTCCTAACCTACGAGTCATAACCTGACTTCGGCAAGTATCATGCGTACCACCCGAAACTGTATATCACATTATTCGAAAAAAATATTACAAAATAATGACCGGAACCAACGTTGATTTTAATGACTATCCTGTAATCGTAGTATAATATGTTAAATGATCACATTTCAATCGGTTCACCCGAAAAAAGTAGGTACATCGAAAAAACACCGTAGTAGGAAATTATAGTTAAAAAATCACTCTCATTCGTGAGTGAATATACAGCAGCTGTAATATTATAGAAAAATCGTGAAAACGTCTGCGCAGCGATGAAAACGTATAATATTTAAATTTACCGGTGACTTTACTTTATTTATTTTAAAACGTTCTTGAAATCATACGAGCGATAACTGTGCGCGAGATGCAATGTACGAGTATATACGTAGGTATAATATAGCAGGGTTATCTGCAGCGAAATAGTTTTATTTCACCGCGCGGAACTTTTCTAATTATTTTGTCGTCACAAGCCCTTCCATACACACATAGGGCAAATGCCTCATCGCTATCGCTCACTTGAACCGCTCAATGTGCTCACACATGGCCGCTATAGTTCCGTATATACATTATACATATACGAATCAAAGACATTCAGTGGTATAACCGTGCGCGGTTAATACAACTAAACTCAGAACAAAGAAATCGTTCGTATAAATATATATATATATATATAAATATATACGCCGGTATATGTATAATTCATTTTCTAACTGTTTTAAACTTCAAACTAGGTACTATTATATATACGCGCTGCAGTGCTCTCCGAGTTTTATTTAAACACTCAAATATTATACGCTCGTTACACAATCGTCTGTATACGGGTTGAGCAAACTAAATAAAATATTTCACGGTGCTCCGAACTTTCATAATTAGTTTAAGTTGTTTATTCCAGAAATCTGTAAGTTGCATTTACTTTTGCGATGTTAGGAAAAAATATCTTTTGTACAACGATTTCAGATGAAAACTGTATTAGCAGCGGACGCGGAAATTACATAGCTTTGTTCATTGCCAATAAAAATTAAATAAAAACAAACTTTGTCCACAATTATTTTTCTTTAGTCGAAACAATAATAGATTAATATGCACTCCCTCTCTTTATTGTCCTTCGCATATATGTATATAATATTGTTAATAATGGCCGAAAATAATTTATTTTACCCTCTGTTAGATAATAAATGAATATATAGATACACATATATGTACATTATATTATATATATATATATATATATATATATATATATGAGTTACATAGGCGTACAGTAGCTGGTTATTGAAAATAAATCAATTTCTGGAATCGTAATGTAATTATATAATACACTTTGTACTTGGTATATATATATATATATATACCTATATATAATATATATACACGCCGCACAAAAACTTATAAGTAAACTGCGAAAAAAAATTTGAGGATTAAATAAAAGTCTGTTCGCCGAAAAATAACACGGTCAAGGTGTAATTTAATCACCGAGGACGAAAATCGAAAACCAAAATTAACGCACATGCGTTTGGTTAATTTTATCACAGAAACGTAAAACAATTTTACATCCATACACGTATAATAGGAATCTCGATTCCGTATATAACCCATTATCCGTTGTTTACGGAAACTGCACCTGAGCCTCGGATTTTACCACCACGATTTTCAGAGTTCTAAAAAATTACAGCTCGGGTCGATGTAATTTTTATTTCCTTTCTCGGAATAAAGAAGTTTTGAATGATAGTAAAATAATTATGTCGGAACCGCAAAAAAAAAAAAAACGTTCGAAAAGGAATTGAAAATATATAAATGTACGGATAAAAAAAAAAAAAAGTGAAACATAATACGGTATTACGTAGACACGTCGTATATATTATTTGATTTATCCGTGCGGGGGAGCAAAGAAAACATGCAGGAAAAAAATATACGAAACTTGCTATACTTCTTTTATTTATTTTTTTTTCTCCTACACGAGAGTATTATAATCGCCCGGATATCTCTGTCTCTCGCGGATAAAATGTGCGCGTTTTCTTGAATATTTTCGGTTTTTTGAAACATTCGTTTTTATCCGGTCGTTCGCAAACCCTTTATATGCGCGGCGATTCTTTGTGCGTCTAAACCTATTTTATCGTTCGTAAAAAGCACACCATGTTTATTGCATACGTGCCATATTGTATATATACAACCCGCGCTGCACTGCTGCGTTCCGCATCCTCTCACGCGTATACAAACGTAGCGGAAAAGAAATATTGTTAATCTCAACTATAAATATAATATGCGTACACACAATACGAATACGTTTAGGTGCGTAAACGTCGTCGTAAGAGAAATTAACGGACTACACGAAAGATTCGTATTTATTATTATTACATTTTTTTAAATTTTCATGGATTTCGATGGGTACACAAAACGCGATGTGAGACGATCCCGTGGGTTGCAGGCCGCGGCAAAGCGCGAGCTAGATATTTGTGAATAAACAGAAATGCCATGCGCGTGTTCCGATAGATTAAAAAATACGTAAGACGGTACTATCGCGTCGGACACCTTGCAGTGCCCAAGACCTACATAATCGATTTTCGGATGACCGTCTCGGAAAATGCAGAAATAATTCCAGTACAAAGATATAGTATATAAGTATCTATTCAATATTATATATGTACATACACTATATATAGGGTACGTGAATTCTCTAAATCTTCTCCATACCCGGCTTGATCATGTAATCCCTGTAGGTATATACAATACGTTTTTCATCTTGTTCGGATTAAGAATATACATCTATTGTAATTACGCGTATTGTGCATCTATAATATATCGATCTCGCCGCATAGTTATACGCACACACACATTCAAACGACGAATTCTGGTTTATACGCGCGTTTTATTGCTGATGTTGCCATTGGTACATGCAGGTTGCCAGTATAAAAGATCTACTTCCACTACAGCAGCTCAGATTACCGCGATCATTTACGCAACATTTTTAGCGACAAAATCGCAAGTTGCTGTCTTTTACCACGCTCTATATACCTAGTATCTTACGATTTACGTCCGTGCGTGGTCCAGTGGTCGAAAAAACGTATTCGCTTGCTATCGCGTCATCGGATCGCCAACGGAAAGACGTTTTCGGACCCTGTGTAGTATATAACATTGCGTATTCATATTTGCAACTTGTACGCAGAAGCAAACGCATGATGTGGAAACCACGTGCGCAACGGAACGGCCTTTGCATAGCGCTCCGAGTGCCGGTGAAAAATAGAAAGTAAAAAAAAAAAGGACCATTTCGCGACGAGCGAGCGCATCCTGGTCTGTCATCGTGACGGCAGTCGATGCCAAACGTAATAATATACGTACGCAGTTAATGGAAACGAGATGATTATATTATATTTTTGGTATATGCGTACAGTGAACGAGAGAATGACGCGCATAGAGACTATATGATTTACGGATGATGTTGCGAACGTCATGTAGTGACCGAAAGACGAACCGGGGGCAGGGATCACCGGTTATATGTTTAAGAAGCACATGCAGTGAAGACGCGCAAGGATTAGACCGGTCGGTGGTGGCGTGATGTCGGTGAACGAGATGTCAATGGGTAATCTCTTTTTTTCCCTTTGAAATGCGATTGCGATGTGAGCAATGCGTATGAGGGTTATAAGGCACAGACACGTCACTTCAACTGGAACGGCGCCCTATTTTTACCGTAGCCGCGTTTCGTTCTATTTATATACACCTATATGCGTATATATATATATATACATTGAATATAAACGTATTATATAGCAACACTGCGGCCGTTTATCAACAGATTTACGCCATTCATATAGAAACGATCAAATATATTCAAATTTACTTAAATATATAACTATATACACGTTTTTACGCGATCTAATTTATTATAGGCGCGGTCCGCGGGTTTTTGCGAGAGTATACGCGATAAAATAACAAAAAAATAATTCAACATATATGTATACGCATGGTACCACGCGGTACATAGTATTTTCTCACCGACAGACTCACGGACGCGCGCGATCGCAGTGAACAGGGAATTATAATATGTTGTTGTCGTGTTGTCGCGGTCGTTCTGATGATGTCACCGATTTCGATAATAATTAAAGGTTATACCGTACGTGCGCACGTAGAGGACACGGAGAAAAGAATAAATAACCGATGGTCGAGACGTATGTTGAAAGAAAAAGAGAGAGAATTACAACCGCCAATCGATTGGCGTTTATTTATTTATCGGAGACACACTCCTTAACGTGTGTATATGAATACTCCCCACAATAGCGTCGGAATTAAATACATACATAAGCGCGTGCGCGACGCGTAAAAGAATTAAAAATGAGAAATTACATGACACGAATACTGTACATAGTATAATGTATAATATATATATATATATATATATATATATATATATATATATACATATATGCATAGTAATACGCGTGATTCTTTTGTTGCGGATGGGTTTCGGATTAATGGAAACGGAGCCGGACGTTTTCCTACGCGGATAAATCATACGGAAAATTGTCAACAATGTATAAATACACGATAACATAAGCACACTCACACACACACGCACACACACACACGCCGCACACGCACACACCCGAACGGCGAGTGTTTACTATATTACATTATTTTACTATACGCGATACGCGTAGTCGTAAACCGACTCTTTTCGCACGATAATATCTGCGGCTAAAAGAGGCGGTCCGGGAAAATACTCGAAAACGTTTTGAAACGTCAACGGACATATTATTATATATAGATACGCACTATATTTATACTGCGGCAGAGTTTTTTTTTCGCCCTAAACGATTTTACTCCCACTCCTCTCCCGTCTTATAATAGCGTCAAGATGTCTTTCGTTTAACACGACGACTGTTTTTTTTTTCTTTTATACAAAAACATTTATACATGAAAATACACGCGTACGTATATATACGTACACTTTTTCTTGTTTTATGTAAAACGCCTCACAGCTCTTCTCCGCCATCCCGGCGGCGTAGATCACATCGCATTGCACATACCACACAAGTACGACAGTACTATATACACCGTTCACATCAGTGTACATGCGCGTATTGCAATAACGACTGGTTTGCCAAATATTTAAATTGCTTTTACCACTTTATACTCGGATTTTTACGGATCAGACACAACGCCCGCGTGTATATATAAATTAAAATTGCGAGTTATACACACACACATACACACACACACACACACTCATTTACACATGACGTAGTGTATAGCTGTACAATACTATACATTTATGTATGTGTATATACACTTTATACACACGAATACGCAGTGGGTACAATTCGTGCAATGCAAGAGGGTTTATGATGTATTAAAATTAAATTAATATTTGTGAAAACGAGTCGTGCGTAAAAGAAAAAGAAAAAAGAAAATAAAATTGTCATGGATAATATGAAATGTGAGTGTGCAAGGTTTTAGAATATTTAAAACCGATGGGGAAAAACGAATTAAAATGTCTTCGGTGTAAAACCGTTTGCAGTTTACCGGCGGTGAGTAACGTAAATATTATGATATGTAGTGGTTGCAGGACTAGGGGAAATTGGGTGGATGAAAGTGGATATACGCACGCGTCTAAATGTGAGTATATTATATAATATATAATATGCAAGAAGGGTTGCTCTGTACACATATTTGTTCTCGGACGATTACGATCTATTCAGTGCCGTAACTGTAAACCTCGATGGGCTCGTGAGCACACATTTTAATTGGGCCCTTGTTATAGCACACGTATATCCACTCGAAAAAAAGAGCTGGGTAGGATTTGATTATGAAATTTAGTAACACTTATAGAAGAGACTTTAATTTATATATTTTTAAAAGACCACAGAAATTAACCGATTGGTCATCGTTGCGGATATGGGTTTATAAATTAGTTTTCCAAGGTGGTAAATGACCGTCTGACTATTTTTAAACTACAGTTTATACCATATTATGTTGTGTCGTGTATTAAAATGTTCTGTGCGTGGAAGTGTTATTCAAAGTAGCAAAATGTATAAAATATAATCTTTAAAATAAGTAAAACTAACAAGAAAAATATTGTCAAACGAAAAACCATATGAATATAATGTCATTAAGAAACAGACAGCAAAGAGGTGTTGATGCATTAATGTAGTTATGGTCCAAAATGTCACATGTCACATAGGTATATTATAATATGTGTATACTCCCATGCGAAAAAGATAACCTAATTATTACGATGAAAAATAGTATATAAAAATAACACATATAAACAATCAACGCGGGATGATAATTATATGCAGGGTACCTAATCGTAAATAAATAATTGTATGTGATAAAAACAATGTTGAGTGAGTTTATATTATTAAAATAACGACTTGTATGGTTACTGTACTATATGAAAATGAATTTGTTTCGATAAACGTGTTGAAACGAAAAAAAATGCACGTGCACCCACACGAGATAATAATAATATTTTGTTAGACGGAAATTGAATATGTGTGTGTGTGTGTGTGTATGTGTGTGCAAGTCAAATGACCGTTAACCCGTACTCGCCCACCCATTTTCCACTGCACCGGGGATCTATGTATAATAATATTGTACAGGGACGCGAGTGTGTGTGCTGCAGTATACAACATATACCTAAGCATTTTGCACGCAGACCTCGTTGGCACGGTTTCCCGTATAGATTCGTGCACCAGTGCGCGTATACGGCCGCGGACAGGCTCGGGATTTATTTAAAATTTCAAGTCTGGCCGTCGCTGCCGTATTATATATGGTACGTACGTGTATTATTGTATTTTTAAACGCGCGGGCGAGCTCCGCTGCAGCGCGGTATAAACTATTACCGGGGCCCGTTTCTCGTGCGCGAGATGCCCCATCATCGTCTAGTGATCGAAACTGGTGTGCACACGAATTTACGCGCTATATTTCTTATAATTATTATTATTATAAACAACCTTACGTACAAACACACTGTTCATTTGGGACTCGAACGGATTATTGTGTGTTTCGGGCACATAAATAACTACGCGGAGGCGCTATGCATTATTACCTTTGTATTTATGCGCCGATCTATATTCCAAATGGATTTTTACTTTATCTCAAACGAAATCGGATCCTAATGATAAATTATTATTTTATAAGAATAGATGTAATTTTTAATAATTTCCGCAGTACAAATCGACACGAACAATATAATAATATGTTATGTTATATGCGATCTCGTTACAACGTAAAACGAATCCGCGACAATTCGTACAGCTGAAAAGGCGAATCCGATAACGGGCACCAACCGATTATAATAATAATATACCAGTCGCGAGAAAATGAGCGTATTACGGAACGCAGAATTTACACCACAGCTGTGCACAGCGGTGATTGCAGTAGATGCAGGATTGGATTTCGATTGAAACTGATTTTTTACCGCGGTGCCTTCAGGATTTATTCGAAAAATGAATGTCACGCTACAGCTCGTAAAAGATATTGCAGTATCAACAAATTATGTACACATAAACATATATACTATTATAATGCGTACTCTATGTAGGCTCCGATGTCATATTTTATCGCGTTCAACCGTTCTAGATACTTTATATATGGCCACCACGTCGAACACGGAATATTATAACGAAATACCACGACGTAGTGTATTACATTATACATATATTATAATGTATACCGCATGAATTGGGAAAATAGAAAAGCGCATTTGTTTTTATTATTATTCCCGAGTTTACGACTATAAATGCGGTTGGATGCGATATGCGTTGGTCTTGGCGTTGGCGCGTCGGTGTATGTGTGTGTGTTCACGTCGATAGGTATGTAATATGTTATAACGTGCGCGTGGGCGGAAGACGATGACGAGTGGATTTTTACAAACGACTTGTGTTATGATTACCTATGTAATATATAAATGTACTACGTAACGTAATATAATACAATAACACACACACATAGGTACTTTTATATATATATATATATATGTGTGTGTGTGTGTGTGTGTGTGTGTGTGTGTGTGTGTGTGTGTGTGTGTACTACGAATTTTATATTTCATTCAAGAAATACATAAAAAACCGAAAAAAAAACCATTAGAAATTCCATTAATGGTTCTTCAACTAGATATATCTATGTAATAATGTGATATCGCTTGCGCTTTATGCGCTATTTCGATGATAATACATTATTATGCTATGTAGTGTTATGTTATGTTATGTAGTGTTATGTATATAATATGTACTCACACACCTCCCTATATAAAATGTGTATATAATAATATCACGCCGTGCGCGATAGTCGTTGTTGGTATAATATATACGTAATATGAATGTTTAACCCGTAAGACTTGTGATTTAGTGAGGGGTGGATGGGATGGGGTTGGCTGGAAGAGTAAGTGAGAGAAGAGGCGAGAGAATATAACAATATTATTATCATTAATAAATCGCCTGTAACACGTAATAAATAAATATTTATTTATAAATGTTATACACACGCCGCGCCGGCGGGCATATTATGTATAGCTGCTGGGTAATGTTAAAAAAAAAAAAAAAATAAATAAAAAGCGAAAACTACACGCCGGCCGCTGCTTCATGTCCAACCACAGATCTAAAATAATTTCGGACAACGCAGCGGTCTATACAAAAAATACATGACCGGTGTGTTTTTATTTTTTACTATTGTTATTATGATTGTTATTATTTTTCTTTGTCCTTCACCACTCCCAAAGGGTTAATCGTGCGAGATGTGCGCGTGCGCATGTGCAAACACAAATCAAACTGTAGCAGTCCGTTGCAGGACTCGACGTTTTCTTGTCGTTCATGTTCGGTGCAGGTCATATAATTTTCTCTCCTTCGGCAAATCGGCCACACAACTCGTCCGCGCACTATAAATCGCCCAGTGGCGGTGGCGCAAATGCGTGAATTCCCGATAAAGTGCGCCTCACAGTACGCGTAATCGTTTGTTTTTATTATGTCGACGACGCGGCAAAAACGAAATGTCAACGACGACATAATTCGCGGTAAAAGCCGGGATGGAAACGAGGAAACACACTCTCCTTTCCGGGGCATTTATTTACATTACGTTCAATATAATATAAGACGATGGAACTGCGCTGTACACAGCCAGTATATATTCACCCGTACGGCACATATTACCAATATACGAGCAGACCCGATGCCCTTAGCGCGTATTCCTGAGCGAGCTATAAGTTATACGTCCATAACGCTATATATGTTTATATTATATATTATACACACGGAGTATATACACATATATGTATTCGAAATTATACGTGTGAGGCGGCAATACAGTTGATATTTTATTGCGTAGGTAGTTTTTTATTTATTTATATATATATATTTTTTTTTCAAGAGAAGTATAATATTTCGCTTTATTCCCGTAATACCTGGCGAATAACGCACGACTGCGATGCGAGACCAGACGAATATCGTTTTGCAACGATCACGAAAGGCCTGCGTTACTATAAACCGTTTTCTATATTTGACCCGCAGTCATGCATCGATTGACGCGTTTACCTACATAATATAGTATAATACACCTCGTGCACTATATGGTGTCTTCTACGTGTAAACGTATAAGGGTACGATAAAACCTGTCTCTGATTGGAATTTTTATTTGGTCCCGTCGTTTTGGATAAGCCGGAAAAACGTCTAAATCAGAATTTTTAAACGATTTGATGTGTATTTATTGAATTATATTTTAATGACATTTCTTATATTGTGTTCTTATTTTTCTTTACCCTCGCCCTATCTCAACCCTTATGTAATACAGTTGGACACCCTTATCCTCCAATCCTCTCAATGACATGTACCACACCTCATGTCTTTAAAATTTCTCATCTGACCTTCTCTTTCCCCACTCCAAGTACGAAAAAAGAAATGCTACTATACATGGTCTATAGAAACACATAACAAGCCGGATTAAAGGTGTCTAGTCCCATAAATCGGTTCTCGTTAACTCATTATTTTTATAATATTATCGAGTTGGCAAAATCTCAATGGTCTCCCCATGTGTGTACCTACGTAGTGCCACTATAATCCACTGCACACAGCGTCTCTGTGGTTCGTTCCAATGCATGTTGTCGCGCTGATAATAAAACGTGATAAAGTTCGAGGTGGACATTCGTACATATTAATATAGGTAAGACGTGCCTGTACATAGGTGTATGTATACGACGCATACCGCGTACACGAACGCCGTACTTATATTATTGTACAATACTTTGATTATCATAAATATCAAAATTTTAAAGCAATTATTTATAAACGGTTTTCTATGCGCGGACGAAAGTGAAAATGGATTACCCAAATCAACAATTGGAATATTTCAACTGCACATCTTGGAATACGACACACACACACACACACACACACACACACACACACACACACACACACACACACACACACACACACACACACACACACACACACACACACACACACACACACACACACACACACACACACACACA
>JAIPRK010000094.1:0-67316 GCA_025469195.1 Chaitophorus viminalis | reverse complement strand
CACACAAACACTCACAAACACTAACACACACACACACACACACACACACACACACACACACACACACACACACACACACACACACACACACACACACACACACACACACACACACACACACACACACAAACACACATACATACATACACGCACGCACGCATGCAATTGTAATTACTCCGAAAACACGCGTATATTGATTTACCTATATATTTAATAGTTTTCGTTTATTTATGTATCAAATACTACATGCACACATAATACGCGCGTGTGTCTACTATACAGTGTCACAGCAAACTGAGCAAACCGTACGACGTCCGCGATACGTGTTGTCGTAGGCACATAGGTGTACGAATAAGGATACCCATCATGGTAAGCAGTAATAGGTCTGTGTGTGTGTGTGCTCTGAAATCAGAACGGTGCACGGAATTTGGACAGAAAACTCGGTTTCGGTGTGCACATATGCGACGTACAATTTATCCTAAAACGATACGAAAACAGTATTGTCACTGCGACAGATGAACACAACACCGTAATACAACTAACAATAATAACAATAATAAGTGATGATAATGTTGTAATGAAATACGTGCTGCATTCTGCAATGTATTAAATGATGATCCCGCACGAGAACCGACCACTAAATACATTTACAATGTACCTATATAATGTTACATCATAATAGATATGAGCGCACCGAAAGGTTGAGAAAACGTGTTAAATTATGCGGGTGGGTACGGCTAAAAAGAAAACTGCACTAATGATTAACCTTTTTTTTTATTATAAATCTTGAAGAATGGCAAGAAGTGATAAAGAATAAAGGTGCGATGTATACAAGATAAAAATACAAGGACTTCTACGACGGTATAATAAGGGAAATTGGCTTAAAAACTCTCGACACCGTCTCCTAAAACTTTGTATTAGGTGTTGAATAAAAAAGTCTAAAAACATCCGCTTTTTAACGGATGATAAATAGTACATGACGATAAAAAAAAAGCAAAAATATTCTGATCATTAGGGTAAAACTTTCAACGTCGCACCACCAAAGCTATGTCGCGCGGGATAAAAAGAAAACACTGTGTGCCGCCGTAGACGATAAAAAATAGGTAAATATGTTACGTTCGAATGAATTAATTTTAGACGTTTTAATGAAATAAATGACGATTATAATGTACACTTATGTATTGCAGATTATACCTATAATATATATACTGCACTTGTTTATATATTTATACTGTACTGTAAAATTTTATAACGGATTACTTGTGTGCACTAAATTTCAAGTCGAAAGTCTTATTAATATTCCAAATTTACTACGGTACATTATACACTATATAATGTATACGAGTACATTTCATCTAGTTTAAGATCTAGCTAAAAAGGTTTTTTTATGTATAAATAATATTGTAAAAAAAATGTACATAATATTATGATACTATATAAATGTTATCATGTTATGTATTATATTATATAATGCAAAAACGCGATCATTGCGCTAATGTAATTGCTGCAGATTTGCTTGCAGATGAGTTAAAATTTATTTTACCATATTATTATAGTCTTGTTGTACGCGTGTACGCGGTAAATGAGAAAAACAAAACGACTTCAATGTAGGTACTGCGCGTAGAGAGAGTCCGTACTTTAGATGTTTTGTTAATGAAAAAAGTTAATCAGAAAAATTCAAACTCAATGGAAAAATTGCAACAAAGAAACCACAACATCCTATTATACACGCGCATGTAATACAATATTCATACGCGTACGTCGAACCGGTGCCGCAGTTTGAATCAATATTTTATACTTTTCATACGTTGTTTAGATAATAATAATGATTTTTGTTTTTTTAATCACGTTTTACCGTATTAACGAATTAATATTTTACTTCTCCCTTCGACAACAATAACCCATGTATACCATGGCTGTCTGCAGCGCGCGTAGGAAAGTTTTCGAGGGGTAGTTTTCAAGCGTGTGCACGCGACGTATACGGATAGCGTGATAATACCTACGATGGAGCTGCTTTTCAGTTTTCGCGGAAAACAGTTTTGAAAAAAAAAAAATAAAATAAAAAAGGTGGTACATTTTCGACGCAAAGTACTTCAACCGTTACAACGAAAGCTGCGCCGCACGTCGTTTTGAATTTGATAAATTATATACGTTGTGCCGAAACAGAAGCAGTTATGTTTGTATATATATATATATATATGTAAGAGCTCAAGGGCGTGCCCAAGAATTTATCAACATTTATCAAACGGCAACCGTGAGAGGCGGCAATGGGAGTGGAACCGGGACAATATTATAAGCGGGGTTGAGTTGAAAAATAGAAAATAGTTCCAAATTCGAGTGAATATTTCTTATCAATTCTTAATCGTAAAATGATGCGTGTACGCCTGTAGTAGTTTTCTAGCTTACCGATGTGGAGGTCGGAATCCTACCCCCTCCATACTTTTATATAATATCTTTTTGTGATCGAAGCGTATGTACTAGAATAGCTAACTTTTTGGTATCCGTGTGGTCAAGTAAACATTTTTGGTCTGATTTTATTTGCCCTGCGTGACTGTAACTTTTGCTGACCTACTTTTTTGCTTTTTGCAACTCAAATAATTATATTAAAACATAATATTACTATTCATTGTATTATTATATGTTTTTACATTATTAATATTAATATAATACGAAAACATAATTTTTATTAAGGCATCAACGAAGATAATACTATATGAACCAATAATATTTAAGATTATGAATTATATTTAAATCGGTATGTCAATGCGAAATTGTATGCGCGTATCGCGGTATAATATAATGGTGACGTGCGTGACATAGGTTTGCCATTGCCCATATATGTATATATCATGGTATCAGTATCAGCAAACAGTGATATTAATTTTGTGCGGGTGGGCTGTTACTATATATATAAATACACGTAAGTATATACATTTCAGACACGATGACAATATAACATAATAATATTATCGTTGTATGGCGGGAAATACGGTGCAGCGTGTGCACGCGAGGGAAACGCGTGACGGTTTTCCGTTCGGTGAAGTTGTTGGGAGGGCAGTAGCAGGGTAGGTGGTCTCGGGAGAAAGACGAAAACGCGGAAAGTGACAAGTAATTAGGCTCGAAGTGTGTACGCATATCATCATATCATAATATTATAATCGTGCGAGAAGAATGAAAAATCATTAAAACTGCATCGACAGCGGCGACGAAAACTTATTATGTAATCCTCGTGTTCGTATTCATATTATTATTATTATTATTATTATTATTATCATCATCGTACACTTATATATAGCAGAGGACTGGCGTCACGAATTGATCGGTTTTAATCACTACCACCATCGCCGCCGCCGGATTAAAGTATGTGCGTATGTATAGGTATTGTTCACGGGATGGAGGGTGAATAGCTGCTGAATGATGTATTAGGGCAAGGATGTACATCGTATACACATGTACTATGTGCGCGCAAGGAAATAAGCCAAGAGAATATAATTTTTTTTCCCTTCTTTGTCGCCAAAATTGATCGCGCGTATTACACATCGGTTTTCTCGACTTCGCTGCAGCAGCCACTGAACTCACGCACACACACACACACACACACACACACACACACACACACACACGTACACACGCGCGTATTGCGTATATCATTATTTTCCATGTATACGCATATATATTACAATATATACACGAACGCCAACGCTGTCAATGTGTCGTCGTCGTCGTCTGCTCCCATTGTCTGCGCCATAGATCACGCACCGCTATGTTGATTTATCATCATCGTCCTGTATATATACATGCCGCATGTATAAACGCGTTCGCCGATAATATTATAATAAACGTGCCGCGTGTGTCTACACTCTACACTCCCCTGGAACACGGGGCTCATCGGCACTCGCGTCTCATCTAACCAGTCAGAAATATTTACATTTTACGCACGTATCATACGCTGCAGAGCACAAAAGCATGGCCTACGATTTTCAACTCTTCCAACTACACCCTGATATGCGGATTTTAAATAAACCACATTGTCGCAGCCTCTATCGGCGCCGTGGCACAGTTGCAGAGGTGGGCTGTATACTCTACTGAAAACTGTGATTTTCCATAATATAAGTGCGCATAAACCGATTTTACCACATCTACTCTGATTGTTCGCATTGAAAAATGTAAACTAAATATTATCCTAACCGGCGAAACGCTTATAGCGAATCTCATAATATTATGCTGTATACTTTTCAATGCGAAATATTTTCTTCGCGCTTTCAAATTCCGTATACTGTCGATTTGTAGGCTCTACTACAGACACTGCGGTGTACACAAGCGTTTAGTATAGGTTCGTATACAAAAAACGCGCTTCCTCTTAGGACTGCGTTTTTCACTGAAAATGGCGAGTAAAATATACACGTACGCGTTCCACATACAGCAATATTTCTTGTGTCGAACACGCTATTGACTTGTACACATCACTATGTACAAACCGTTGGCTCTTGCAACGTCACTACCCTCTGCTCCTCCAGCACATTTTTACGACCCTAAAACCCTAACGCAATACGAGAGAACGACAAGAAGAAAAATGGGTCATTTATTTTTTTCTTTTCTTATTTAGATCTTCCATGTTTGTTATTCTATATTATACTATATTATTATATATATATTATATTATAGCATTATTTGGGTAAAGCACTGCGGTATGCGGATCGAATAACAACGTTGAACCCAACGCTTTGAAGAGAATTGAATTATCTTGATTTTTCAACTAGCACGAATTCAGATGTTGTTTAATATTATGTTTTTGTAACAAAATTCGAAATCGTAATTATTAATATAATGTACATACAACGGACGAGACATATTATTGTTTTTACGTGAGAAACTGCAGCGTATACTTTTTAACACAGGTTGTGAACTTTTTTCGTACCAAATATTTCCAACCCAGGTTTTCAAAATTGTTCACGAGCCCAAAATATAAAAGAGTTACATTTTCAAAGGATAAAAATTAAGTTACGCATAGATACGTAATATTATATATATATATTTATGTATTTGATAATAAATTATGTGTTAGGTATAAATTTAATTTTATTAAGTATTAATAATCATGTTTTAAGTTTAGTGTGATTTTTGTTGTGGCTTCTTATCGGATAAAGTTTTAATTTCAGGAGCGTAATATTAATAATTGGTAATAAAACATAAATATCACTGGTTTTATCGATCAAATTATTTTATTCTTTCGATTTGATTGAATTTACTATGGAATAAATAAACTTTCACAAGCTCAAGTTGACGAAAATATTTATTGTATAATATGGTAAGAGCTATATTATATTTGAATGCATAAAATGTGTCTGAAAACGAGTTATGGGCTTAAAAAATGTCATTGTATAATTCCTTGTAAGTAACTATAAAATGTTCATAAATTACACTGTTTAAAATATTTTAATATATTATATTATTATTATTATTTTTGTATGTGCTAATTAAATTTAGTCTGCGTGCGGTCTATAATAATAATGTAGTGAATGATAAATGCTAATTTACTAATATAAACTAACAAAGCTCTGACAACTAACGCCTAAATACCTTAAGAATGATTATCACGCCTCGCTTGTATAGACAGTATAATGTAGAGTACGATAAGAATAATATGAGTCCTTGTGAGTCAATGTTGTATGCAGAAAAAAAATCGATAACTCCACTCGATCATATTGCGTTAAATCGGAGGATATATGTTTTTGTACGTTGCACGTACGCGAGGTAGACAATTGCCTTAACTTTTTCGCTTCAATTACGATAGCACTATGTCGTCATAATTTAAAAACTAGTGTAATATCATGATTTTAAGTGACGCCATAATGTTATAAATATGTATACGTGCAAAGTTTACTATGGAATGTCTCTATGAAATATTTCCAGGTATACGCGACGTACTTTTATATAAAAAAAATTGTTTCTGCATTTCATCGTCAAAAATAATATATAATAATGTGAATATTTTTATTTTTTTTATAAATACATCTGTATAGTTCAAGTACCTGATTAAAAGTACCTACTCTAGTGTTGAGAGTTTTTTTTCTTTTCTTGGGACCGTATTTGAATTTGCCAACTGCTTTACGTTATAACTTTTAGTTTTTAATTAATGTAGTTTTAACTCGCCATTATGTTTTTATCTACCATTACGTATACATATTTATTATCATGCACCTCTTGAACAAAGATTTTTTTTCTTCTTGAATAATGATTTCCATCCGATCGATCGTAACGTAAGATAATAATACTGATACACATGTAAGTAGTTTATACATACGACTATATACTATTTTTACGTAAGTGCGTATTGCAGACGGCTTAGTAAAAAATATTCATTCGCTTTCCTCTATTTTTTTCTTTCTTTTGTAATCAATAACTGAGAACGTTAATATATTATTATTAGAGTTTACGCTCAGCGCGCTGAAAAAAAGTTAAAAAAAAAGAAGAAGATAAAAAGCGCAGTTCATCCGATACACATGTTACGCATAGGAGGAGAACGAGGAGGTAATAGTATCTCCTGAAGTTGAGGCGCCGGCCGCCGTTAAACGTCGCGGGAGCCGAGTAGTTTTTAGACGCACCATTTAAAAATTTACGTTGAAACTCGAATCGTACGCACCCACACTAATATATATATATATATACATATACATATAATATATAATACATATATTGTGTAACGCCAGCGCACTGCGACGAATCCTATTGATTTTTAACAATGAGCCAAAGCAGCACCAGTTTTTATTTTAAAATCGTACGCGTGTACATATATTATATTATATACTACGAGCGAGAATCGGACGTAAACGGTGAACGAACGAAAACAAAAACGAAAAAATAAAAAATGTATATGTTTAGACGCGCGTTCGCTCACTATATATATTATATATAATACGAACACGCTGTATACGTGGCCATGACGTGGCAGGCAGCATTCGCATACGGTAGTCTAATAAAAAATAAAAATAAATTAAATAATAATAATAATAATAATAATAATAATATCGTTTCGGACAAATGACGAGGGTAACCTACCTATATATAGCGAGAGGTTGCCCGGGATGTAAGCGATGCTGTGCGCGGCAGAGTACTATGTATATTATATACGTATACATACAGGCTGGTACATATGCGCAGTGAAGATAATATGACACGTTTCGCGTCGTCTGCGGAAAAAAAATAATATATATAAAATAAAACAATATTTCATTTCGGTTTTCTTTCACCCTCCCCTGTCCCCTTGTCCCTTATCCACCATATCACGCCGCACCATTGACGGACTTGTTATCGTATAATATTTCTGTATAACCCTGTATAATATATAGTATAATATGATGATATAATGTAGGTATATACGACTGCTGCTGGTGCTGCTCAGTGAGCATTATATATATCCGCGCGAGGAGTCAGCTCGATCAAGATGGTGGTTGGGAGGTGAGGGGAGGATGGGGACCAATTCACGGACGCGTACGCGGAAACTGCTTTATGTATTATACAAACTGTCTATAATTTTTTACGTTCGGATCCCCTACACGATATTAAGTTTTAAAGATAAATTTGAAATACTGTAAGAAAGAAAAGAAAAAAAAAAGGGAAAAGAAAAGAGCTCGTTTGTTTTCCCACCCGATTCTTTGAAACATTATAGGTATATATATGATGGTAAATAGTGAGTGGTACGTGCAGCGGATATTCGTTCGGGGTGGGCCGAGGGCGAACGTCCTTTTGGGACCTCCGGGTTCCCATCGCTCAGTTTGCGTTTTGACGGCGTTTCGGCTTATAATATAATATACGAATACAGTTTGCCGTATTGCATACACGTACCTACATATATATAAACATAATAATACGTACATTGAAATGATAATAATGCGTTTGTATGTATTATATATAATACAAACGCAACGACCAACAGACGGCTGCTTCTGCACCGGTATTCGGCACGCGCGGTATATTTGGCGACGTATTATCGCGTATTAATAATTAATATTATATAATATATGTATGTATGTGTATATACGTTTAATATGTTTGCGGTGATATCGCGACAACGTAGTGTTAACCAACATGAATTCCAAAACGTATATTATACTATTATATATATATATATATATATAACATGTACGTCTATGTCGTATAGTACCGGGACCAAAAGCGGTGTGCACAAATATTGTAATATATCGAGACCAGGTACGGTGTGTACGCGATTTAGATCCAAATAACACGTTTTGCGGTGTTGCGCGCTGTGCGCACTGTATTGTGTCTGAACAAACTATATACGTGGCGGTGTTATTTTTTTTCGACTTGCAGCGACATCGCGATCTCCATCGCCATTGATCAGCTGTATTTAAGCATGTATTTTTCTGTACATTTTTCGTAATCTTATACAAACGCCATGTAACGGCCGTATAAAACACAATAATTATCATCATTATTGTCATGTAAAGTAGGCCAACATAGTTATATTAGCATTTGATCCGATATTCTGTCCCTTTTCTCGTTCCATGTGTCCTCACTATAATTATTTAGAAAAATTATTGCACTGCCACTATATGGATGAGCCCGCTAAGGAGACTGATGCGACGAACGCCAATGCGGACCCAAATTGTCAATTCTAAACCTTCTTTTTCGTACATGTTTGAAATTGTATTATTCGAATACTGTACGTACATATATTGATACATGAATATTGTTCCTATTAGCAACATTCGTTTGTCCACATCTTGAAGTTAATTGCGGTATACATGCGTTATAGCTATACATAGGTATAGGTGTTTGCGGATATTTAGAACTGCACTTCTAGCATACGTAAGTGGTGGTAAAATGTAAAAAAAAAGTCTAAAGACATCGATACAATACATGGTTGTATAATATAAAGTGTAAACGATTATAAAACTAACAGGGATGACACATCATGAGTACGTAATGTTATATAACGTGAGTGGGTCCACAGAGCTTTAAAAAAAAAAAGGTTTTCTACAGCAATTTTGTATCATATATGAACTCTCGTCTTAGTGGTAGGTACTATAGGGTCGTCGTTAGGTATTATACAATAGTATATATACTGCAAACTTGAGAATGACCAAAAAGAAGTATTTCGTGTGTTTTTTTTCGACTGGGAAAAAGAAGGAAAGAGAGATATATAAATAGAGATAGAGTGCAATGAAGGGTATATTAGAGTGTTATTATCGAGTTTTATAGAATTTGTTACGTTTTCTTATAACGAAATTAACTACGACGCATTATACGTTGTTACGTACGTGTGCGTATAATAATAATAATAATAATAATATACTATATGTCGTAAGAGGCTGTTCCACGAAAAATAAACCCGCACAATTCTAATGCGGTGGGGATCCGACGACTAGGGGAGAGGAGAAGGGTATGGTTTCCGTCAAACAATCAATCACAACGAAAATCGAAATCTCGAGGGCTATGCCGTTTTCATTATTGGATTACTACAGAATATTGTTCGAAACTGGAAGGCGCATCACTTCGTATTAGAATCAGTAGCATAATACGCAGAAACGATTTTCGGTGTATGGACAAGCACCGACCAACAGTTTTGTCAGTTTTGGTGGCAATCGATCATCATTGTGCCGGGAATTACAAAAAATACAATTTACAAATAGGCAAAATACCAACAAGTTTGGGGTACCTACATGGAACGTATCAGAAAAGGGTCAAGGTTTTTCTTCTCTTAAGTTTCGATCATATGGATAATAGTATAAGTATAATACATATTATTTGAGTAATAGCACGTTGAAAGATATAGTGATATGTTTTTAAATGAACCGAATCATTTTCAATCATTTCTTTGTGTCATATGAACGATCAGCTATAGCTATTTCTTTTAAAACGTGTAATCTATAATAATAATTGATGTATTATTTACTTGTACGATTCACATGATGTTATCATCTCGTAAAAAGTTCAGTTTTTGATATTGTAAAATATGTTTTAATGTTTGAATATGGGCACAAAATCCAATTTTATTGAAAATATTTTAAGAAGTTCATCCTTAGGTAATTGCATCTGTTGATATTAGTTTTAGAGATGTAATAGTATCGAAAATACTTTCATAATAAAGATTAAGTGGAAACAATACAACAATGCATTTTATATGCCATATGGGATCTAATGGTATATATGTAACAGTAGTTATACAACTAGTCGGGGGAGTGCTCAGGATTTCCCAGCGGGTCGACTGTATAATATGATCTTATATAAAAATTCGCTGTTCAGAATCTCTCCCTCCACACTTATCATTGTGCTTCCGGGAAATAAATAATAGATACAGCGCGTTAAATTCCATAAATGTTTGATGCCGAACAAATCGAATGTTTTTACAACTAGTAGTTTCTCCCGGTACAAGTAGAGGTGTATTATGAGAGCAATCAAAAGTCTCGCATACGGTATGTGCATTAAAAACCGAACTGTATAATATGTACATTATATTATTAATACACAGCTGTATGGAGGTTGAAGATGTTTCAAACGCTTTCGGGTTTTCCGCGAGTGTCAGGAAATAATCGAAAACTGCGAAATTCATATGGTTTTTTTATCTTTTCTTATTTGAATAAATATTCGCCATGCTATGAATCCGTGCAACACTTGAACTCTTTATAATAATATATTACGAACATAGTACTCGGGAAAATCTAACGGTTATTGTCGAGAAAATGACTGTATTCAGCTCATGTATTCGACGTGCATTTTTTAAATAATATACGAGTATACGTACATCATCTACAACATTATCGGGCTTATAGTAATAATAATATTATTACTGGTAAGTGCTGATCCGTTTGGGCCGGCGGCGGCGGTAAGTAAATAACGCGTGGTCATAAGCGTATTATCATCGCACGAGAACGCCGCAGCTTAGAGTGCAGGGGCCTCCTGTGGATCGTGTTATATTGAATTATCTCTGCGCAAGCGGCGGCCAACCGCGGAAGCATAATAATATATTAATTGATACGATTAAAAACTATAGGTACCGGTGGGTTTATTCTTGTGCACGAGAATCATATGGCTTCGTGTTTTCGGACCCGGTAACCAACGGTATTACCAACGCGCGATTGACGTCGATATTATTATGTAAACAGGTATAATTCGCGGAATCGCTTTAAAGTAGATGTACATAATATTATGGAGTACTGAACCGCAATGATGGTATAGGTATATATATGTATGTATGATGCTGGCTGGTAATAGTTGAAATATATTATAGCACGCGGTAAAACTGTACATATACAACATGGTCGCAGTCATAATATGTAATTATATAGTATGTTACCGTTCAAAAGGCACTGCATATATGTGTGTATAATATGTACCTGATGCTCATAGATAATGCACACCACACCGGTGCATTGGCGATGTTTGGTAGAATAATTTATTGTACTATATCATGACGAATGAATGGTACACTTCAGTGGTGTTATTACCGCTCAAACTTTTGAATAGTTAAAGGTGAAGATGATGGTTACGCGAGTTAGAGATAGATATTGTACACGGCTGCAGTTGTTTGCAGTTCGAAGTCAGACAGCCGACCGGGCAGATACTCGTATAATATATATATATATATATATACACTAACAATAATAATAATTAATAATATGTTTGCAAATAATTGATTAATCTTCAATACATGGATGAGGGAATACTATCGTGTATCCTACAAATACAATAAATAATATAAAATAATAATAATATAATGAGAAAAACAAAAAAAAGTAAAGATACAAGTATATTTTAGTTAATTATAATTTATAACTCGCCAACAAGCCAAGTTTGTTTATATAATATCATTTAATTAATAATTTAGAATTGTTTAAATGTATGCGTTATAAAAATAGCGTAAAATATTTTACATCATGGAAATTACATATATATATTTATTTGAAAAATCCTACATAAATAAATTGCAAAAGAAGTTGCATTTTTTATGCCGAAACATTTATGATACTCGGGTGTATAATTGTAAATTAATATTGTCTTCATATCTAATGAAATATTCATGCGTTGCATTTAATAGTGTTATACTCATATACGCCTGACCCCGTACAATATTGTTCCATAATTTTAAATTGGCCGTACCTGCTGCAGTGATAAATAAATTAGGTATTTTATATAATAGATTATAATAATATTTATCAATTTATATGTAACGCATGCCTAGCCCACTACCGTGTATCTACGAATGATGTGTACCTATAATACTACTGTATGAATATGTGGTAAAAGTGTAGGTATGGCCTGATTTACCAATAGGCTGAGACGCTGAGTAGGCTAGGGTGCTAATCGAATGATCTTAATTTGGAAGTGCAACAAAATAATTTTTTATCAACGTAGAGACCGTGTTTGGATACTTGATCTTTATTATGTACTTGGAAAAAAAAAATGTACTTTCCTCGTCCTGGAACCCTTCCATTCCGAATGCATCGTAGGGGCCCCAAATTAACCCGATCCTAGTGGCGAAAAACTCCTTAATTGGCCCCTCCGTACATTATTATTATTACGAAATGTGCCCGCTCGTAGGTACATAGAAATTATAATGTAATGCGCTTGTATTGCCGTTGAAACCTTTTGGAATGCAGGGTATTAGAAAAATCATATCGTGCGCGCGACGGACGGAAAACCGTTATAGCTGTATCTATTGCATCCGTCGGTTTCCGTTCGAGTATAATACAACAGCGAACGGGTCGTTTTCCGGGGACCGTGCAAGAGCGAGAGCAAGAACTGCAGTGATTATTGTGTGTATACTGTCCACACACACGCGCATGCACCTTGTGTAATTAAAGCGTGCACAGTTTGAAAAGCGAACGTAATTAAAATATATCTTATTCGTCGGTGCACAGGGGTCACGAAAACAGTCTCTATATATATTTATATAGGTATTACAGTATATACATGAGCTGGAGTATAAAAAATAGCGCACAATGGATTTGCACCGAGTACAGAAAAAAAAAAATAAAAATTATATCATGCGTTTGTAAGAAAATCTGAATATTTTAGGAACCGCGAGCAATGTATTATATTATAATATAGAGTGTTGCGTGACGACTGCAACGCAGGTTCGTTCGGCGTTTACGACTTTAGCTGCGGAAACCGTACGTAAATAGTAATAACATATATGTATATAGTTGATCGGATAAAGCAGTCGGGCAGCGGGCTCGCACAGCTGTTATGATAATATTTCCGGTTAACATTTCCAACCCTTTTCACTATCCTATGTGTTTGTGCACTAATCGCAAATGAAGGTGACATTTTTCCTAATCCGTATATAATCGCGCAATACATAAATTATTATAATAAACAAACCAACGACACTACATACGCAAACTATTGCAGCCCCGCTGTGTGTATCTATACGTACCATGTACGCGAGTAGCAACCGTAATAATATCGTAAAATATTCGAATGTATAATATTATGATCATATTATTATTATTAATCGATCTCGTTTTCAAATCGGCCCGCCGCCGTAACGAATAATCATACATCGTTAAAAAATAATTACAACAATCGGCAATCAACATAATACGAATGGCGTTTAAACGCATCTCGTTTCAAGATGATTTAACGTGTTGGATACACAGCCCATTACTAAAAACTTACCTTACCAAATCTCACACCGGGGGGAGGAAGCGGGAGGGGATTACGATATGGGTTTCCCTCCGTAAAAAAAAAAAAAAATGTTTATACGTGTATAATATTATCATAATAATAACGCTTGTAGGGGCAACGATATCTTTGAATTTTCCGACGGGTCATGAAAAGTTTTTCGCAACGACGAAATATACACCGCCTGTGTGTACGGCCCTAGCAACTATACACGCGTGGTACACGCACAAACATATACCAACACACACAAGCGCGTGAGCGTTCTGAATGTTTTTTAATATTTTTCTTTTTCAAAACTTCATTAGAACACTGCCGCCTCCGCCACCGCCGCCGAGCCGTAACAGCCATAACTGACAGCTGCCGCCGCCACCGTATTCTCGTTTCGCGGCCACCGCCAACGTTCATCCAATTTTTTCTCTCTCTCTCCATTTATTCCTCGACATGTTTTCCCGAAACTTTTCCTCGAGCTAGCTAACGCCCGCGCCTCCGCAACCGTCCGATAACAGCTGTAATAATGTATTATACATCGACGTACACGCGACGTATGGTTTCAGGGCAGACCGGATATTATATATGACGGTCGGTCCACGAAATTCTAGATTATCGGCACCTCGATTTAAACCGAATCCCAGGCAAGCGTTTAGATAAGCGAACTTACGGCGAGAAAACATAAACCATGTACACAGCACCAAGCTCTGAACAACCCAACTGATATGTATATCTACATGGGAAAACACGGACAGCCGTTTAAATTTACGTATCTTTCCAGACACAATATCCACCAGGTACTCTGAAATAGCCTCGCAAATCGTTATTATCATCACCGAGTGCGCACTATATACCTACACCTCCCTAACTTTATTTCATACCCGAGTTACTTTTATTATAGCTGAATATGTCACTCCGCGTGTCTTTATACGATCTATAAAAATTCTCTAAAATGACACTCCCCTAAATTAATACTGTTTTCCATAGCAAAATGTCATACGTACTTTTAATATTAATAGTACAATACTTCAGAACCCGTTGTATATAGCTGTATTGTAGGATGATAATGATTAATGACCACGAATAAATAAATGTGTAGACAAAATAGTAAACAAATAAATAAATAGCATAATAATAATAAATAGTATAGAAGACAAAGCACACGTGTATACCTCAAATCAGCAATACTGTTTTAATCGTCTCTCATCCTCACAAACCCGATAAATGAACTTTTTGATTTCGATTTTGCGGAAAAAAAGAAAATATTATAACACGTATAAAAAATTATTATAGGCGGACAAAATTGTTTCTAGAACGCGTATATGCGTTGTGTAGTACAAATAAATACATTTATATAAATCTATGGCATATACCTAATATATTGCTTGTTTTTCGGAAACTTTGTTGTTTCCATCTTTTATGTTTACCCAAATTATTACAATCCGCATATCAAGGGTTGTATACAGTATGTTTATTAATTGGAAAGTTGGTAGTTATTACTCCTAATATAATACAGATATTGAAGTTCCGGTTTTTTTAACATAATATGTGACTTACAGCCCATCTTCTACCATGGTTAAAAAAAATCCAAAATTCAAAATCGACACAGATTTTTGAAAATAGCCACTTTGTAGAATTACTAATAAGTTACTCTGAGAAAAAAAAAATTTGAAATCTGTTGATTTTTGAACGAATGAGAGCATTTTATATTTTCAAAAAACACAGCAAATTGTATAATTATACGGTTTTTTGATTTTTTTAGTAATTTTATTAATTACTGTTAAACATCTTCAATTTCAGAAGCTATTTATGTCCGTATTAATTTAAATTACATTTTAACATTTTAAATTTTATTTATGGATAATGCAGGTGCCTAGATTTTTTTTTTAACTTCATTCAATAATAGTTTTAATTTCATTTTAATTTTTTCGTTAAATAATTATTAAAATTAAATTCACAATATCCGATAACGTAGAAATGGTATTTATTTATTTTGAAAATAATAAAAGCCAAAGAGCCAAAGAGTAAAATCTACGCCCCTGCTTTATTCATAAATAAAATTTTAAAATTATGATATCTAGGCAAATAGTAATGACACCGCAGTGGCTTCAAAAAAGTATAATAAATTAATTCAAGGTTTAATTTAAACTGAAATGAAATAAAAATGTAATTAAAATTAATATGAACATAAATAGCTGCTTAAATTGAAGATATTTAACAATAACCAATACGATTACGAAAAAAATCAAAAAACCGTACGATTTTACAATTTGCTGTGTTTTTTGAAAATATAAAATGCTCTCATTCATTCAAAATTCAACCGATTTCAATTTTTTTTTCTCTCAGTAACTTATAAGTAATTCTACAATGTGGCTATTTCAGAAATTTTTCAAAATTTTTTTTTGAAAAATCAAAGCAATTTTTTTGTCAATTTTGAATTTTGGATTTTTTTAACCATGGTAAAAGACGGACTGTAAATTACATATTAAGTTAAAAAAAAAACGGAACTTCAATATCTGCATTATATTAGGAGTAATAACTACTGACTTTCCGATTAATTAACATACTGTATAAATCGTACTTATATAGGGGTGGCCAGCGTAGTGCTCTTTGCGGCTTTTTCATCCCGAATAGAGAACGCGATGTTTATGAGTTTATGATGAATCTGGACATTTTTTTCGTTTAACCTCCCTCCTTAACGTATAGATGAGAAATAAAATTTCTTGTTGTGACTATGTATACGCATTACATTCATATACGTATATACATACAAAATAATCTTCTTAACAGCGGTGTAGTTTTTCTTTTTCCACGGTTGTTACCCGTATTGAAATCAACCATAGATCCGTCTGTTTTTAGTCGTCTATATTTTCCAGCACCGTCACCGAATTTACTATACGATAAATACCGAGTAGAACCACATTAAAGAGGTTATTTCACCAATTCATGCACTTTTTTGTAACCAAAATGTGCATATACTACGTATGTAGTAGTCGCACGTATATCATATTATCCGTATCATACGCATTTGTTTATCAATTAAGTGTTCTTTAAGAGTTTAAGTATTCCAAGAGTAGCAATACCTATTGGTGTATACACGACGTAATTTGGTTAGTCAACGGGTGGGCACGTGTCACGTGTATGTACAAGTCCAACGCGGCTGCAGTAAACACACGCGTCGACGTGCCGCCGACCGATGAGTATTAATTGTCGTACGGGGTGTATGGATGGAGATCTGACGAATGCAATACATTTTTTCATAGAACTTTTCGTCATATCTCGATGGAACACACGGTAAACACATTTAAATTTGTACCTATATAGAGATAAATATATACATGGTCGGATGAAGGGGTGGTAAAGAGGTGCAATGGAGGGAACAGATTAGAGGTGCAGGGATCGGTCGAATGCCATGCAAGGGTAGAGAAGGGCCACCACCATCGTCACGGAGGCTGACTTTTAAAGCCACGTCCAGACCGGTCAAATTTGTTGATAAACATTTATAAAGAAATACGTCATATATGGTAATTGGTGTGGGGTTGGCCGGAAAAATCCTAAGAGACCGGTGCGACATATTTGCGGTCGGACCGCAGGCATCGGGAACTCGCACCGCGCCCGGACGAGTAATGCGAAAAATGTGTAATGCGAAAAATGTGTAATGTGCGGGTGGACTACGTTAACCCGCGGTCACCTCTGTACACGCTAAACACACTGTATATTTTATATATTATAAATTATTGTGTAATGACGTACTGCAGCTGAACTGTATAGGCCAACTATTAATGGTATAAACAATTCATAACACACGCGTACACAACTATAGCTGCTACTCGCTATAATATGTGCTGCATGTGATGTATGTGCGCTCTGTGAACGGTACACATATTATAATATTACACAGTATATTATGGTATTCAATATTCATAATAATATATGTAACGCAGTGTACGTCTTGAACCGTTGCCGCGCACGGTGTATACTAGACTGTTTTATACGTTCAAGTCGACGGACGAGTAGGAAACGCACGTGCGATAACGGAAATTTATCGGAAAACGGAGAAACGGATATGGTTGCAGTTGCGACCGCGGTTTGGGTGTCTGCGTAGTGTCCTATATTCTCTTGACGGGCCAGCCGTGCAGACAAGCCCGGATTTAGGCACAGACCCGGACCTAGGGTGGCAAAATTTTTGGAGTGACAAATTTTGGTAAGAAATTGGAAAAAAAAAATAAATATAAATAAAATAAATATTTTATGCATTTATGTGATTGCGTGAATTAATACTATTTAATATATGCAGATATATATATATATATATATTAAAAAACAGAAATCCACTGGTTAACATGTATAAGATTAAAAATGTCTTATTGTTTATTAGAATTTCAAAATAACTTTTGTTCTGTTTATAATATTACTATTGACCTATTATTTGTTTACAGTGAAATGAATGTATTACTAATATTAAAAACTACATTTTTTTTTTTTTTTACTGTACGCGTAGGGGTGGTATATTTATAAGGGCATAGGGTGGCACCTATTCTGAATCCAGCACTACGTATAGACACCAAATACACGGTATTTCAATAAACGTTTACCTATATACTATGATGTCTTTCAGTCAGCGGCTCTCCTGCAGGTGCTATAAATATTGTACAGAATTGTATGGATGTTTCGAATCAAGTGGCTTCGGCGCGCGATAAAGTAAAACAACGGCACACCTAGCAAAACACAAACAGTACTTCCATGGAACAATCCCTACACCCTGAGCTCTTGATAATACATAATATGCGTAATAGCGGCGCGTATGTCCGGGCGGCACGATTGCGATAAAAACCATAAGGGAAAACCGTCCCATCCGTACTACACCTCACGCGCCTACCCCGTCGTCTTTTCCATAGTTCCGGGGCCGTCCCGAGAGTGCGCGGTAAGGGACGTCGCCTTTCGCCGGGCCAACCCTCATCGCGTTTAAATCAGAAAACATTGGCCGCGTGCGCGTGAGCCGAGGATTTTTCTAGTTCTTATCCCGTATCTATGCTGCCATGCACCACTCTTTGCACATCTGCAATTCACATCATCCGATCGGAATAACAAACGTACAATGTAATATAATATAATTTTTGCCGCTGACAAAAAAATAATGGTTACGGCCCATATATAAAGACACTCCGCGAAAACAATATTCAGCTGCGTTTTACCGTCTAACATTCGTATAAATAAGTACCTATGCAATTATTGTAACGATGCCCCAATAGAAATCAACGAATTCGATTCAAACCATTTTCTAATTTTTTTTTTTTTGCGATATAATATATATAAACCTTTAAACCGCAAAAGAAACTTGACAAAATGACGGCGGATGTAAAAAGTAAAATAAATACAACAAATCCCATAAGTCTTCGGAACACCAAGGAGGGAAAAAAAACAGGAATATATATTCGAAATCATCCTTTAAAGATAGGACGTTGTCGTTGCTACAGCGTAAGTATAAGTATATACCTTCATGAAGCCAAAGCTTGAAATGCGGTTTACCGAGTTTGAACGTATTTGTTGCATTGTTACGCATGCGTATACGTATACGGGTTCCATGTATGAGCGCAGGGTCCCACATTAAATTCTAGGCTTCTGTATTAAATGTTTTTCCGGGACCTTAACAAAACTTCCAATATTACAATTTACCGTAAATGTTCAAAATCAATAAGCATTTTGATAATAATATTGTTTTTTTTTTTATTACAATATTATCTAGATGAAAAAAAAAGTAATTAATTTTACATTTACTATGTTAAAATTTTTTAATTTACATTTACAATGTACAATTTTTTTTACGGGCTTTAAGCTCAACGAACTCTGTTATGAAATAATCGAAATTTATTGTTGAAGCCAACGCATATATATTTTATACTTATATACATCATCATTTATGATTCATAAAATTTTGTTTTAATAATAAATAATATTTCTATTAAAATTTTAAAAATTGCTAATTATTTTCAACGGGCTCAGTGGCCCCTGTATTCCAGATCCGACAGTCCCTTCCCCCTAGTGAGGCCCCTATATGTGCGGTGGAAAAAACGGAAACGGAGAAATGATTGGAAAAAAAAATGAAAAGCGGCCATCAACGAACTACGTATGTCGCATGCAACAGAAGATGTCGACAAATTGCACCGAAGATAATTGATGACGGATTATGTAGGTATATACACAGGAATAAGGAGCTGCTTGTGTAGTTGTGTCAACTACAACGTTTTCGTTATGATTATAGCCGCTGTCGACGGGCGCAAACGGCCGGAAATTTTATAAATCCGTCCCCTCGTCTGGGAACCGACCGTGTGCCGCGTGTGCCTACATCAGATGTACTTAAACTGTGACGGCGTTAATTATTAATGGCCCGCGCTGCACACAAAAAGGACGAGAAGACGCGACACGTCACGGCGGTGCACAAAGGTGACGAGAACGTCGACGACGGCGTTAATTAGGAATCGCTAAGACTAAAGCACCTATTATACATAGTACAATATACTCCGCCCCGGTGGTGGCCCGCGTGCCGAAAAAAATTGTCCAATTATACAACATTAGTAGAATATAATGTGATTTCGATTTAAATTCTTACTCGATTATGTATATATAATATGGATAATATTATGCGTAGGTGCGCGATATGTTAATCACGGATGTATAGGCCTTTAAATGGAAATCGTATCTGCGTCGACGCATCGTATTAAAAGTACGAAATAAAACTGATGTGTGTAGGTACAGGACTTGGCGGTGGTGATGGGACTAGAATGGGCGGAAAAGTCGTGTCCCTGAGCGCGAATGCTAGGCGTACAATACTGTGCATAATATAATATATTGCACATAATATGTATATATTGTAAGAAGTCATCCGGATCACGCAGGCCACTGCAGGTTTATCGTTCTCTCTCTCTCTCTCTCTCTCTCGCTCTCTCTCACTCTCTCGGTTTTTGCGACGTATCCCACCCGACGCTACTATACATAATACATAATCATATCATAATATGTAGGTAATCTATGCGTACATGTTCCGAATCCGATGAACATTCTTTTCGCGTATATATAAAGTAGGTGTATATACTCGTAGTTTGGTTCGCGTGTTATTGTGTGTGTAGTGAGTTTTCCCGGGGCGAAAAGATGCATTTTCTCGACGGTAAGACCGACCGACCAACGGCTGTACAACGCAAAAATCGTATACATTTCATTCATCTGACTTGCGGGGACGGCGGTGGTATGGTCTACGTGTATGACACACTGTACGTATATATAAATATATGTATTACCAGAGGACGATGCGCACGTGAGCAAGTCGTGTTGGTGCGTATCGCGTGTATACTACTCCAGAGACTTTATATATTATATTATATCATATAAGAAACCTGGACACATGTATAATATTGCAATCCCTATAATAGCAATAGTTGCAGGACCGTTCAGACAGATCAAATGATCGACTGTATTGTATATACATATATACCAGCTAATATATTCGATGGGATGACGAGCTACAGTGTTTCCGTATATATTATATTGTACAACAAATAATAAAATGATAATTAACTATTGTAATACGTATATAAAGCCGATGGCAATTGATCACGGAATATAAATGTAAAAAAAAAACATTAGATGAATACTGGTTGCGGTTTGGATGTTTGTAATTTTTCGTTTCGTATACTCCTCGAACAGGGCACGTGGAGGCGGACGTAAATAGAGTTATTTGGGGGAAGATAAGATGAATCGGTGAATATTATATACCTTACTCAGGTAATAGATATGGAGTGTTAACAGTATGTGTACGTTTAAAAGTGATGATAAGTAATTTACACATGTTATTATTGAATATGCATAACATTTTGAATTTCAAAGATTCACGTTTTGATACCTACTCGTTGAAGAACTTTTGAAACATGTTTTTACGATAGTTCTCTTAGAGTTTTAAGAAATAATGTCTACAACAATAGTCATATTAAACAAAAACCCTATGTACTAATGGCTGGTGTGAAAAAATTTTAAATTCTTACGAAAAATGGTAGGTATGTCATGAATTTTAAGACATTCGTATACACTATATTAGATTAACCTTGTATAAATACTGCAACATGACTAAAAAGACGTATTCTATTAAAAGAAATCTATAAATATTATATTTGTAAGACTTGGAAAATTCAACGTTATTTGTATTTAAAACATATTTTGTGGGAGAATATTGTTATTCGATACTTTTGAGATATTTTTATCATACCTAGTCATAAAAAGGATAATGGATAATCCCTAATGGGTGATTATACTAAAATGACTTTATGTCTTGAAAACTACTCGTGGCAACATTTATATTGGTTTAGATATACATTTCAAGATAATACATACTAAGGGTTAAATTACTACTGGAATTAGGCACGACTAAAAATTGTTAGTGACTAATAGAAGTGAGCGGTACATGTTTTCAACAATATTATTCAATAATGTATTAGTGGAATAAGAACAATTTTTACGTTAGCGCGTTCAGATCCAATCTCAAACCGTTTTGTTCGCATAAACGTTATTTTTTCAACAATATGGCTCGGAGATAATCAAATTCCACGTTCACTGTACACGGCAAATGAGATCTGAACCGCGAATCGACGCTAAACGGATGGGATATGATAATATTATGGTTTTAACGCGGTATGTGGCGAAAGGACGTGCTGTGCAGGTTTCCAAAATGATAAAAATAATAAATATTTATTCATACAGACCGCGTCTGACGCTGTACAGATACCGCAGTTACAAATGTATTATACACTGCTTGGGTAACAGCAGAAACAGCAGCAGCAGTATACTATAATATCTCTTTCCATTGTTCTCGGCCGTCTTGTTTGTATTATTACGCACTCCTGGCGACGGTATAATCCCGTCCCACTTATCCGATCGCGAACCATTGAACTACACAACTCATCACCGCGGTTAATTCCCAGTTAACGCCGCGCCGCCGCCACCACACGGCCGTATAACCTAAACTTGTCTATATTTACATATTATATTTTCTATTCGTCTTCTATAACTATATTATTTTCTAACACCATTACGAGCCACTGATAAAATACCAGAGCTGGCGAGTCATACCATACCATATATTTTGTATTACGCATACAACAAGGCATTATTTCGAATCCAAAATTGTACACACTGTTGTTTTGCATACTTTTAGGATTTAAGTTTTCCATCGACTTTTACAGTAAGTTGTTGATGCCGTTTTTTGCTTACGCACATATAGGTACTAGATGTGATTTCTTTTTCTTTTTTCACAGTATTATCGTAATTTAAATATTTTAAACTATATAGAAACCATAATTTATGAATAGAAAGTTCACATACCTCCCTTTATTATTCTTTATAAGTTTACGAATGTTCATAATAACTATTAAATGTTTAATGTACCAATGTAATTTTTTTTAAATTGCGAACAAATGAAAAGTAGGTGTATGTATACACGAGTTAATTATAAGGTATAAATTATGTAATGCCATTAATGTACTTGGTGCGTGTTTGTAATACCAATGTAATGTAGAGAAAAAAAAAATACGAAAAATATTATAATACAATATGTGATAAGGTGATCCTTCAGAGTTTAACACGAAAACCTAATTGAAAAATGTGTCTACTGTTAACTGCACATGCTACTACAATATTAGGACAATATAGGTAATATATATTATTTTGTTCTCGGCAGTTATAAATAAAAATATTTATCATTGTCAACTACCGGATCAACATTCGATTTCAAGTTTTTCCTTTTTTTTTAATCCAACTTTATAACACGTTTGATGGATGATTATTATTTATTAGTTTATTATAGTAATCAAGTGGTATGTATTGTGATATAACGACATTGAAAATACAAGGCTATACAATCAATCGTATACGGAACATTCCTTATCTAATTTTCCAACTCGTTTTCACTTGATATTTTGTGCGATAAAAAATATTAATACCGTTATGTCAGTGTAAAGCGTTTAAGTATCTATTGTAATAAAAATGCCATTTATCCCGACGTTATTAACTTGTGTGTGACCTTATTGTTGTATGTAGTGAGCAATAATAGAGACCGCTGTAATCAACCTTTCACAAGATGCATATAATATTAACTGCATTCAAAATTTTCAGAATAATGTAATTCTTTGAAAATGTAAAACTTTATTGATTTCTCTCTTTGAATATGAAAAACTGATACAGCTTCAACAAATAAGCAGTGTACATTAAAAAAAAAATTATTTTTAAATAATAAAAAATAAAAAACCTCATGTTTAATATTTAAATCGGAAATTCATTATACATATTTCTCAGAAAAAACAAACCAGCCTTATAAGAACGATATTGATGAAGGCAAATTATGTTTGTTTTTGTTTTGTCATCTATTTAGTTTCGTATATTCGATCACTTTTCTGGTGTAAGAAAAGTTAAAAAATGCAGGCGAGTTCGTGGGAAACTATTGAAAATTGGACATAGGTGGTCATTTGAAGTAAATTTTGATATTTCTCAGAAAATTGCAAAAAACTAACGAAAAACCACGGAAAGCTCAGTAGAGGTCCGATCTAAACGCACGAAAGAAGCAAAACCGTTTAAACTATTTAACAACTTTTAGATTCTGAACGGAGTGATGGAATCTATTGATTTTACAATGATGTGTGTTTTTTTTTTTTTATTTATTTTTTTTTTTTTTTTTTTGTGTGTCTAATGACACCTTTTTTGAGGGTAAAAATGCTTTGATTTTCTTAAACAGCAACTTTTCTAAAAGAAAAGTGAATGTAGATGGTACTCGGGTAAGTCAAAAATCCAACTTTTTAAATACTTTTTGAAAAAATCGAAAAAACCGATAAAAAAATGACGAAAAAACAGGAAATTTTACGGAAATTCATGTTTTTACAAAAAAACATTTTTCTAAAATGCTCTAAATCAAAAACGAAAAACCGCAACAACTTAAAATTTTCACCAAATTTTTATATTGGTTTTCTCTATACATGGTTAAGTTTTTTGACATATTTTGACTTATTTATAGACAATTTAAATTTTCAATTTTTGTAAAAATTTTTTATTTAAACATCTATAAAATTTAATTAGCAGGCCGAAAACTCTCAAATATTTAATACAAGTTTTATAATAAGCTTAACTTATCGTCACTAAAAAATATCAGAGATCGTTTCACTCAAATTTTTTTTATAAGCCCATAAAGCTCAAATTTGTATAAAATGTGTCAAAATCATGATAATTTGCAAGTTATTTTGTAGATAAAAATTCATAAAATTTTTTCTGTTTATACTTAAGGTTCAAAACTATAACACTAGTTTGCCCATAAGCTAATCGTCAAAAATATATAAAAAAATTTCTACTGGACTTAAAAGAAAAAAATTTATGATTGTTTGAAATTTAAATTTTTACGAAATTGCATTATAATTCAATTTAAATATAAAATACTATATCATTATATACACATTTTAGACAAATATATTCACTCCGTTCAGAATCGTTATTCGTATACAATAATATCATCTATCATAATGACCTATCCTATAAACGAAGTGCACTCCGCCCCCAACTGTACAGCAAAGCGAGGCCCATCCGTTCTTTTTAACAGGTAATTCTATCGACTTGGATAATTCACGGAAAATATTTGTTTATATGACATGCGTAGTTTATAGACGAAACAATTTTTAATTCATATGGCATATTGTTATTAATTGGTGAAAACTTTTAAATAAACATATATAAAACTATAAACCAAAGAAAAGACTATAAACTATAGACTATAGACGAAACAATGATAAATTAATATAATACTATTTCGTTATACGTGTATAATACACATAAGGAACTTTTGAGCTTTATCTGTGATATCGTATACGGCCGCGTAGTTGCAGCATTAAAAATCGATTGACAAACATTCGAGTACAACTGTACAATATTATGTAATATTGGTCAGAAATATTGAAACATAGCTGATGACCTAGCAGAGCAATGTCTTCAACAAGCACTAGGTTTTGCACTTTTTATTAGGGGTCCATACTGTCAGCCGTATGTCTTTTGCGAGTTTACTATTGAACAACGTATTTAGTAAACTTCAGTATATTCCGTACCTACACGGAAAGACGCCATATGTAAATATAGTTTCCCGGACCGTTACGTCATGTTATTATTTTAATTATTTTATATGGCTTTCTCATAAATACATTACAATACATAGTTTTATTATTAATATTAAGCTTATATATAGGTATGCGATAATGTCTTGCGATATATTGTACTGTATATGCATATGGGCATGACAATTATTTCAAACCGATGCTTGTCTGTTACGAACGTGTGAAATAACATAGTTGTAATCACGACCACGAGATCTGCATATATACAAAGTTTTTCCTTTTATAGGTGTTATTATTATTATTATTATTATTATTATTATTATTATTATTATTATTATTATTATTATTATTATTATTATATTTTTCACAAAACTTATCACATGTCCGCTCCGTTTTCAATACTCATTCGTGGGTTTGAATACATTTTTGCGAAAAAATAAGCCCTTATAAAACATTTCTTAGTTCTTATGAATACTTTAAGTACCTACATATAGGTATATATACATAAAAAAGTGTTATAGTTCGTGCGTGCATTAGAAGTGAAATATTTATGCACAGCAGAACGTAATATTATGTACAACGCCGAAAATAATGTAATACATCAGGTCTCTGTGATAGATTCCAGTGTTAAGCCGCGTTTTCGACGGTAATATGAGCGTATCCAACGCGGAGTAGTGTAGCGGAGAAAAATAAAAAATATAAATGTGCACATCGCACGTCAAGCGTTATCGTCGGAAAACAGTCAGATTTGCGAAAAGAGATACAATATTAAACATTCGGAATTCATCAAAATCGTGTTTGCAGGATAATATTACACACACATATTCATGGCACCGGTCGTTTATTGACAATAATGTGTGTGTGTATACACGAATGTTGTACGTAATATAGTAAAATTATAGTATTATGTATACCTACTTTTTACGTTTTATAAGCAGAGATTTGTCGAAAAACATTCGTTTACGGAGAGCGCCGTGTATTATAATAAATAGGTCCGTATATTATAAAAGATGTTTGCATATATGAAAATAGATTTATATACAATACATGAAAATAATTATATAGCACATACCATACATATTATGCATTCGGGGCACGAGATAACGTAGTTTAGAACGCGAACGAAGGACCGTCGATTTATGTTATAATATTATGTATGCGAACAACAATATCTCATATTTTGCTTGACGGGCGCGCACATGGGATGAAAAGGATTAATCCGGTCGCATTATAATAGTCGCTACACTTCACCGCGGTCGACTTAATTTTTTCACCCAAATATATTATGTCCGTTTTAGCGAAACAAGCGTAGTGAAGGTCGTAAAGAATTTTTCGTCGACAACTTTTCTACGTGTAATTTTTAAAAACCATTTCGTGCCGGGTTTTCCGCAAGGCACATAAATCTTTACATGCAGTCAATTGTCACAGGTGCGTATACGCGCACGCCCTGTATAACGTATACGCGTATACGTAGTATGTACCGCCGCGGCACAATAGCGAAATGGGCCATCTCCCGTCCTACGCGTAAGTATAATAAGAGTTTAACGACGCTTGTTGTGTGTGCGTGTATATATGTATATGTATATTATAATGTTTCTTGTATATAAATATATATTATAATGTTATGACTAGACTGTGCGTGTGTGCTTGTGTGACTGAAAAGCCGAAATCAAAGGTCAGGAGGGGGGGCGTACCGCTGCAGCTCAGGACGGCGGAGCGGCAGCGTATTGGCGAACATCACACATCGCGCGGGGACCGCGGTGACATTTTTCTTTTCCCACACGGGTGGGCCCGCGTTTTTCGCCGAAGAAAACACGGGGGTGCGCTCGGATTCTATTGAAAACCAAGTGTGTGAAAGAGTTTCCGGTCCAACGGGATACGAAACGGGTGAAAGGCTTTCTTGATATTTCTAAACGCATATCTGACGGGCTGTAAAAATACTATAGAAAAATTGTTCGTGAAACCACTCGTGAAGCACTACCGAGGCACTGCCGCCACCGCAGCAGTTGCGAGGAAAAAAGGAATAAAACTCTGTCCTCTCCTTTTTTGCTTCTCCTCCTCTCCTTGTCCCACCCGTCGTACACGCCCCTCCAAGCGTGTACACGTAGAGTACTGTCGTCGTCTTCGCGTGGTACAGTCATCATGCAACAACGGACAAGAAAACGATTTCAAACGCGAGGTGCATATGAATAGGGGGGGGGGGAAATAATAATAATAACAGAAAAAAAGGCATGATAATAATAATAATATACGAGCTGAACCGTATATGTGCACTGCGCCGGTACTTGGCGTTTTCATTGCTTATTCCTATAAGCGCGTACGTGCACGCATATTAAACATATACACACATATATATGTATACCTATAAAAAGTGAAGCCATCGACTCAGGGTCTGCGGTCACGTGCATCGAGTCCAAAAGGGAGATTGACTCGGATCCATCGTATATACATCGGTGTCCACCGCAGTGAATATACACATGGTTCGTGCACATTTAACCAATCGAAAACGCGGGCGCACCGAGATAGACGTATATAATATATACTATATTATAGTCTGTTCAAGTGTGTGTGTGTGTGCAGCAGACGACAAAAGATTTACTCTGCCCTCACGCGTGTGTGTGTGTGTGTGTATGTCGGAATATTTTTTTTGATCGAACTTTAAATTAAAATTTCTAGAAACATGTACGATCACCACCCCCACGCGTACCTACGTATCTATTATCACACATACACACACTGAAACGTATTGTGCACTGTAGGTATACGAACTGTACGCCTACGTTGACGACTATCTCACGACAGACTTGTAAGTTATAACAACAATATATATTATATTACGGTCGATTCATCTCTTGCTGTCGTTTGAGTTACGTAAATATAAACACGCATGTGTGCACACACTAACACACACACACACACACACACACACACACGTATAATGCACTATTCATCCCGAATTTGGGAACACGTATCTCAACTGTATTCACGTCGAACAACCACACATACGATTCACTGAGAAAAGCATATTATACCTATCTACGTCCTGCAAGATTTTATTTTTATATTAATTTTAAAACAACAGTCGAACTTGTTTGATTTGAAGTTGAAGGAATAAGGAAAAAAGTTCAAATTGTCCAAATAAAATATCAAAATATGTAGTTTTTCAAAACAGTACAATACATTGATTCTTAGGAATTTATTATAATATGTAATAAAAATATTTATTGTGTATAGTTTTAAAAAGGTAAATATAAACACTAATAACCTTATTTTCAATAGTAAATGTACACATACTCGAGGGAAATACCATAATTTTGTACGTCATTATAAAAATCAAAACTTCCAGTTTAACAAGATTTTTCTCGCAGTGTTTAAATAGGATATTCTAGGGATCGAGAAAAAATTTCGCGGTATTGACGATTTCTACTTAAAGAAGTTTGAGTTAACCAAGTTCGACTGTACTTGTAAGGTAAGTCGTAAGCACTAGTCGTACTTACATTAATATAAAATATGGTGTATGTGCAATAGCCATGACAGTTATAAGCTAAAAACGTTTTAATATTATTATTATACACGGTACATTTTCGAGACATGTATTTAGTATTGGCGGCTTATAAAATATAAAAATACGTTCGTTGGATTTCATACTAGTCGTCGTCGTCGTGACGCGTATTCACGTACCTATATCAATATATCATAATATTGTACGTTTGTATAAACATATGTGTATTTATGAATTTATGATGTCATCGCCGCCGCTGGAAAACGGGTGCGGTGACGATCGCGGTTGCGTTGACGTGTGCGCGGCGTGCCGATTAGTAAATAACGCGTATAATAACAATGTAAATAAAATAAAAACGGTCAATCAGTGTGAACGGCTCCGAACACAGAAAACATAACACATATACACGTCGTACAATCACGGTACATATATTTTGTATGATATTGTTGCGGCGCACCGTATGATAATCATTATATGGTATTATTATATTATTGCGTATCATGGTAGTACATCCCGTACGAAATCGCCGCCCTCTGCGAAATACCGATTTCGTCGGAAATTCGACGCGGCCGCGCCCCATCCGCACCACCCTAACGTATCCAAAAGACACGTAATTATATTATATCGAACGGGCTTATATATGAGCTGGATGGTGTGCCCCACTCGCCCCGATGCCGTACAAGTGATAAAACGTTACAGCCACTTCTCAAACGAAAAGTATGATGATGGTATAAGGGCCCAGAGAACTGTATTACTCACACCGGGTGAACATTACACGTTATTGCACCCGTGCACACACATACACACACACATAGACGCACACACACGCGTATACACACTTACACACACACACACACACATACACAGAGACCTTTATATATGTATACTTATACTTAAATACTAATGGAATTGATTAAAATATATATTGTGTGTAATTCACGTGTTGTACATGTATATACATGGTACTTATATGTGTATATTACACGTCGTACGAGATATATACAATTGGGCCAATACGGGGGGGTAGTGCTTAGTGCTAGTTCGGCTGAATGCGTTCGCGTAATAATTTGGGCACATACACCGCTGCAGTCATTTCGTATACGATAACAATAACACTAACATTTACGCGGTGCGCGCACTTTTGTGGTGTCCAAATTAATATACGCGTCAAGGCGCGGGATATTACGGCAAAATCTCTCGCGGTTACATAGAAAGAAAATCGCACTCGGGTGACGCATATTTTCGGTTTTGTGTTGTAAACGATTCTAACCGACTGCAGTTCAACGCTAAAAGTTCCGAATAAAAATTAAATGCCTGCAACGTACTATAGTGCACGGTTGTTATACGGATTCGGGTAATTCTGCAATAATTTTTGCACACACGTAATGTCGTCGTTTAAAATAACGCTTAGAACTTTAACCGTTTTCGTGGACTGCGTATTATACCTAATATTATTCGTTTATTTTCGAAAAGGACAGTAAATAAAGTTGTACCGCACCCCCCGACGAACGGATTTAAGTCTCGTACGATCCGCGTACATTTTTTCAAAGGCAAAAATATAATATTTATCCATTGGAAAAGATTTTCACCGCTGCTTTGAAGGCGTCCAAGTTGCGTGTGTGTGTGTGCGTGTGTGTATGCGTGTGTGTGTGTGTGTGTGTGTGTGTGTGTGTGTGTGTGTGTGTGTGTGTGTGTGTGTGTGTGTGTGTGTATGTGTGTGCGCGCGAACGTGGTTGAGAGGAAATTTATGCGGAGAAAATACGCGCAAGCAAATACGGTTGACTATAGGTATATGCAAATCACATGGGCGTGTGCAGCGCGCGCAGTACACGCTTTAGATGTACAAAAAGTTTGGCAAAACATTGCGCGGAGATGAAAAAAAAATATAAAAAAATAGCGACTCAACGGAGAGAGCAGTTTCACTGCCTCACTCTCAATAGGAACGCATACCATTATTGCTGGGAAAACGCGAGTTCTCTTCTACGCCCATCGTCTTTGTCGCCGTCATCGACGTCTGTTCCGTTTGCGAGAGAACACCTATTGATTTTAGGGGTCGTTGATATTTGATTAGATGTAGGTGTCTACGTTTTTTTACCCTACCTCCTCCCTCATTCCGTGTCATTGCGACCGATGAATTTTTAAAACAATTTAGAATCCACAAGCCGCAAAATGCGATGCGCGCAACGAAATTAAATATTATAAATTCATAAAAACAAAACGCAAAAAAAACGGAACCGCTTTGAACCTCCACGCACCACACGCATATTATAACAATATAAAGTATATATTATGGCCGCCATACACGCATGCGTGATATTAGGGTGTACGGGACTCGGCGGTTTCAAATCGGCCAAAGCTCACTTATTTTTAATCCATCGATTAACAGCCGTTCTCGCCGTGCACGTTTCGTACGCTATACTTATACTTGTAGGTACTCAGTGCGCATACAGCGTTTACACTTAAGCATGACGAATGTATAGGCATGTATAGCGTATTAAAATGAATTGCAAATATATTTCCACGTGCCCTTGCATATCGTAATAATATATGTATTTTATTGTTTTACCTAGTTATATGTTTATACCCGCCCAGTGCAGCACAGCAAACAGAAATGTACCGAGTTCTCGGTAAAAGACCTTGGGGGTAGGCGGGGACGTATTTTCTGGAAAGAAGAAAAACTTAAACAGAGAGAGAGAGAGAGAGAGAAAGAGAGAGAGAGAGAGAGAGAGAGAGAGAGAGAGAGAGAGAGAGAGAGAGAAAGAGAGATAGAGCGAGGGATAGAAAGACGTGTGTAAAATATAATAATTTACTAAAGCGGCATGTGCGAAACGGGGTGGCGGACGGAAGGTGGTTGTAAATTATGTATAAGGGGCAAAGTCGAATGGAAATTACGAAAAGTTACCAGTGGATGGTCGTCGTAAGTCGTAGTCGTCTTTGCATTGCACGAGCGCGTTTCCTCCGGGTAAGTTTGGATGATATGATGGTTTATAATACGACGTACGCGCATAAATCAAAACGATATAGAAGTCGCAGGCGGCAGCGTAAGCAGTGTATGACGAAACCGTAAAAGTAAACGTACACCACCGTCTATACACGAACGAATTATGAATAATACAATATACACCGCTGTATTAATTCAGTTGATTAAATTTCGTTCCAGCAATGCATCCATTTTATACAGGTGCGTGTGCCCGGGATACAATATAGTATGTGCGATATAGTATGTGGGGACGAGCGCGAGTTCCACTAGGTTTCGAAAAATATTATAATAATTAATAGGTGCGTACCGAGAAAACGCCCCTCGAAATATGTGTCACAATTCGTTTTCAAGTACCATTAAATTCTACGAACATTTAATATATACATATATGAATATATATAGTACCTATAAATAAAAATATTCTTATAATACATTGTACACCTATATCTCGTTTTGTAAGCGTCGTAAATTCAAGTGAAAAAAAAAAAATTCAAATCAAAAGAGAAAATGAAACGTGCTAGGATATTTGATGTGTTATAACGTATGACGTAAAGAAAATTCAAGCAATTATGGAAATAGTTATTATAATATAATTAATTTCACGCCGTCAAACGTTTTGTAATAGTTCCGTTGTAATAAACAGTAGTTTATTAACATTAGATTGAATTCAATTTTATACAATTAGAATTTAATTCAACTTAATGTATTTCGAGGTTACACTGCCAACTTTTAGTCCACTTAAATACTTAAATAAATTCAATTACGAAATAATTTTACGCGCAGACACTAAATATAAAATAATAATAAATATATATATATATACTCGATACTATCATCATAATAATTAATTATCGATACTACAGTGTATTTGGGTAAATTCAACACACATCTACGTGTACGGTATCTATATTTTAAATTAAATCAAAGTTAATTTGAAATTGACTTGTACAAACAAGTATTCGCACTACAACATACTTTCCCAAGACGATGTGTGATTTCTGGTAAAAAGTTGATCACATGTATTTCATTTTCATTGTCCTGCAATCGTTTTCGGACAGTGTTTCAGATACGTTTTAATATTATGATGACGCGTTTAATGTACGGCTATTATACAGTATATAATATGCGGTAACATTTTGTTTTGTCTTAAGCATTACAATAGTATCAAAGTATACAGATGATACAATGATCAATGAGGTATGTTTGGTTTTTGATGCGGAATTTATCGAACTCGTTTGCCGGGTAGCACATTTATAACGTGTCGTTGGGCGTGAGGACCGCTGACAAATACATATTTTTTTTAATGAATACACGTCATATTACGCTGTCCATCTGGAACATGACTATTATTATTATTACGCGGACCCGTTCATCTGTTCGCATAATTGATCGCAACGAATAGGTATATAGTATACGAGTATAATACGCAACGCTATATGATCCAGCATTAATGATTTATTAATATTTTATAAAAAAAAAAAAAAAAAATTCAACAAATCCTTTCAAAGGACACGTGGGTCGTTTTTATTTATCAGAATTACACCACGAATGAATATACTGTGACAATTCGCTTTTGAACGAACGATGCACGAGGTCGTTAATGGAAATAATTGAATTATGAGCCCTGTGGTGCGAGCGTTTAATGTCTGAAACGGGTATTTAGCGGTATTGAACTGTTATCTAATTTATATTTATACGAAAAAAGCAGTTTTGTCTGACCTTAAAGCATACTATACCTACGTGTTAAATTTCATTATTTATTCTAGTTGTGCGGAAGTATTGAGTATCGAACGAGAAAATGAAAATAATAATAGCAGCAAAATAACAGCAGGTGGCAAATATAATATAATACCAAATATTATATTAACATAATATGTATATATTATTGTATACAAGTACGTGGTCTATAATTTTTCTCGAACAATTCCGAACCAATTAGTTACGTTTCCATAGAGGAGTAGGTGCTTAATTACATTAATTATGCCATTTGCAAAGACCGAAACAACTTTGGACGAAACGTTTAAAAAAATAATAAAAGAGATTCCTAATGAATAATTTTTACAACAAATGTTTAATGTTTGGCACGAAAACTTTTTGGGATTTCAATATACATAAAAAAAAAAAAATTAAACGATCAAAAGTTATATCAATTTTGAAATTATTGCCCGAATCCGAATATTATATGTTTTTTGCCGAAAATCAGATATTGCTGCCGTTCGTATAAGCACTGTATTTTATATTATTATGTAGGTATTATATTATACGTACAACTGTAGATGCAATGTGTTCGGTGCCTACTCATTGACTATACGGTACTTGAGGTGGAAAACGTAAAACAAATATTGTCACATCGATACGCCTTTGAACTATTGTATATGGGATAAGATTGTAAGATAAAATATGCAGGTCGTACGAATGTACGATGTATAATATAATAATGTAAAATTCGCGAACATCCGCCTTTGCTGCACGTTATGTTTATGTGTATTATTATGTGTAAGGTATAGGTATAACATAATGTATTATAATGTAATGAAAGAAGGGCGGTTGACGGTGGACCGAATGAAAAAATATGAAAAAAGCATGTCTCGTTTCAGAGGATAACGTAATTCACACTGGTGTGCGCGGAGCTACTGAGCAAAACAAAGGTCATATTTTAGGGATAATTTTTAGGTTCAAATCCACCCTTGAAATTGCGTTTATATCCCGAAATACCCTCTTTCGGTTCTTTATGAATATACCGTATAAAAAAGACATGTCACTACTCAGTATAGTTACGGCGGCGGCGAAATATTATCTCTCGTACATTTTTTCATCTCGTATTCTTCTTTTTTATGTCAATAAAACTTTATTAAAACTGTGATCTCTTTTTGGAATATTGCCGAGTTGACATTGTACAAGGGGATTGACCGTTACACGGCGTCACCACGCACGTGGCAGAATAAATCCTCAGCGGATCACGGATGAAAAAAAAAAAACCTGACCGTACATATGCATAATGTACGCATATATACAACATACATAATACACACACACGAAAATAATATAATATAATAATACATTTTATTATTTCTATAGGTATCTATGCACAGGGTATTCTGCATGAAGGTATACCTCCTCCCCCAGTTTCGATATGTCTCGAACTGATGCAAATTGATGCATATCATGGTTACTTTAATTACATTTTTTTTTCCACAGCTTGATCATTGTCATTGTCTCGGTGAATATAATCGATGCAACATCGTGTATCTCCGCAAGAAACCCTTTTTACGTACACACGCGTATCTACACCACGTTTATTTAACGTATTCAATAGAATTTGCTTTAGTTCGGTTAATTTCAAATTGATTATTCTTGAAAAAAAAGATGATCAAGAGTAAGCGTCTTAAAAGTTGAAAACTGCAAATTGCATAAAAAAATATTTTTTCTTTTGAACTTATGCTATAGATTATCTGATATAGTATTCCGTGCTTATATATTATCCAAATATAATTTCTTTACTACCTAGACCTAAAATTACCATATAAGAAAATCGCTTTCAATAATACATGGCAATTTGCCATGGAGTACTATAAGGGTGCGATATGGGACTATTGGGACATACTGAATACGCTGTATTCGAACGTGCATGAAAAAAAATAATATTATACGTGTACATATATAATAATATTATAGACGGCGAATATCAACATACTATAAAAATAAACGAAAGCATATACGTATAATATTATTATATGTGCGGTATCGGTGCAGCAGTTGTAACTGCAAATATAATAATAGCATTTTTTTTTTTTTTTAGTGAGAATTATTTTTATTATTTTATACTGCCATTATTATTATATTTGCGTGGGATCGTCGCGGAGGGCAGCACAGATGGAGAGATGGCAGCTCCGGTGTGTCCGGGTGCTGCCAAAACCGTTGTCGACGTTGTAAAAACCGCGGGATATTGACGACAAGCGTTTTGAAAACAGAATCGAGCAGGAAACTTAATTATAGGGGGGGGGGGGGAAATGATAAAAATGATGATTACAATTTATAAATCAACTACTAATTCAACGCGCTGAATTAACTATTTATTTTACGTACCTATATATTATTATTTAAATTTCATTTATTTATTTTGTATTATTAATTAAATTTCCTGTTTATTTCCGTACGTTCATATAGTATTATACTAAAAAGTATATATAGTACTATTTTCTAAACTGCAGTATTTTAATATTAAATATTTGTTTTTCCGACCATCGAATGGGTATATACAGTTTTTTCTATAGACAGTTTCAGGTCATATGCCCCCTACCCCCTTCAAAGCTGCCATTATTGGAACGTGGCTAATGATTTATTGCGGGACGATTTGCGTTGAACTATATATCGTTGTACCGTTGCGGCGTGTGCGTTCTGCGAATTTTGCGTTTTTCAGTGGTCTGTGCTGGCGTCTGTCTAACCGGCGTGGCGGTGCGCAATCGGATTAAACAAATTTACCGCAAAAGTGCATTATAAAAAGGACGGCGGTCGAGCGCTGCTGCACACCCGCTCCTGCCATGCCTATCCCGTGACACGGCCCTTTATCCGATATTCTCTACACTCGTTTTCGTTACATAATTCGTTGTATTATATTATCGCGTAATTACGTTGCACAATATAATCATGAGCCCTACACGGATAACGTTATACATGCATATACATGACGTGTGTGTGTGTGTGTGTGTGTGTGTGTGTGTGTGTGTGTATGTGTATTCGGTGCACGCCGATTTTCTGAATAATTCAAACCGCATGTCGATTAGCTGGCGTTGATGAACGGTGAGACGAGAGGTGGGGAAAAATAAAATATGTTGATATGCGTGTAAAAATGTGTAAGTATATTATGTACCTTAAGAGTTTTAAATGATTTTTTATTATTTCTTGTCGAAGAACTTTTTGAAAATTTATTTGGCCCTGTTTTTGAAAAATCTGGAATGCAAATATTATAAAATAATAATACGAAATCAATTCGTTAAATGAAAACTTCTTTCTATGAAAATTTCAATGTTTCGTGCAGAAAAAATAAATCATTATATGTATAGGGAGTTTGCCGATAAAATAAAAGACTTCGTTAAATAGACGTTCGCGACTGCATACAATACGTAATAATCACTCAACGTAATCCGTTTTGCTTTTCAGTTCATCCAACTGCGTTGGGTGGTGCGGCGCACTACTGCAGTTTCTCGGTACATATCTGTATGATATATTTTCTACGAAAGCAAGTGTACGAACATTTTGTTGGTACGCGTAAAAATCAGTCGTCATTATTTTCTCAAGATTGTCTGCGGACGTAAATTTCAATCACGAAGAAAGCCGACGTCCGGTCGTACAAATATACGAACAAAGACTGCACTATTGTGCTATTCAGTATGTTATGCGGAACTAGCTGCAATATTATATAACAGTATTGTTTTCATCTCCTCATCGACGATGCCACCCCACCTCTTCACATTATACCTTAATAAAATCTACCTGCTCGACAACAGTACGTAGTAACGAGTACAGTTCAATTCCCGCGTTCGCCATGAATCAAAATCGGTCAAAAGATAAAGATGGATACTATATACTATACATACTATTATAATGTACGTAGGTGTATATGCACAGTTCAACTTGCACGCGGCACGTCTAATCGCGATACTGGCCGTGAATCAAATAGATGCGAATCAGCAAGAGTTAATTAATTGGGGTTAGAAACAGTTAAATCGCGTTCTCGGAGATATAACGATCGTGTGCCATGAATCGTGTATGCGATTAAATAGATCTGCAGTCGTATCTATATTGTACTTGTGCACGTAATGTATATATTTTATAATGTAATATTATTTATTAACAATTCGACGACGACGACGACGGAAAAAGGTTTTCCGCTCGGTTGGCTCGGGACGTATTACAATGATGTATAATATATGTCGTGTGCGTATATATTCCTGTAATACTCGATTACTCTCTCGTCATACCGCGAAAATGCGATATCGTCATACTACATCGTCATTTACTGTACTGTTCAATTAATCGCTTTTTATTAGAGTACATATATAGATACGTCGCTACATACTCTATCCGAATTCTGCAGGATTCTAGAGTACGTTCAAGGGACACTTCCTCTCCTTCGCACCAACCCATGTTCTCAATATTACCCACCCGTTTCAAATGAGTCTTTCGCATCTTTACGTTATACTAGTCTTATGTTGGTGCATTTATAGTCACCAAATTGGCTACAATTGTACTCAATTCATTTATACAAAGCTGTAAATTATTACGATAACCACTACTATAATAACATTAATAAGTAATTGTATAATAATAAGATGATCAAATTATTTCAATATTATTAAAATCGTCTTTAGTACATATGTTTATTATAATGTTCCCATAAAAAGCATCAATTAATAATAAATTAATAAATAATATTTAAATTATACGTGCTCATCATCCAATCGATATTGGTTTACTTAGATTTTCATTGCAGAAGTTGTTCGTAACATCAATGATAGTGCGCGCGGTGTATTGTCAGTTTTTTCCGCGAACGAGAAAACTATATTATTGATGAGAGAGTAACATTATTTATCTGTTATCCGATTGTTTTATTTCATTGAATATACATATATACAATAGTAACAGTTGCAATATTAAACTTGTTTATTTGCTCTTTTTTTCTATAGACACTTTTTTTACCCGAGTCCCCGAACGGACGGTCGGTCCTTAACCACTTGGATCTGAATGAAGGTTTTTTCATGCATTTTAAATGGCCTATTGTCGTTTATATATATATATATATATATATACATATAAATATATTTCCTTTCGTCACAACTATGGAACGCAGAGTCTCACGACGAATTACATCATTCCGTACCAAAATATTTTAACTTGAAAAACAAAACCGTCGTATAAATCCTATGGTCCAACAAACCAAATGTTCCGTAAAATGTATTTTTTATCTTCTTTTAAAAGAGGTCAATAATTCCGTTAAGGATATTATTGTAATATAAATGATGAAGAATATTATTGTGTACAATAATCTCTATAGAATTATAAGATCTAGGAAAAAACCGCTACAACAATACACAGTAACACGGTCGTATTTTATATTTATTGAATTACAACGAAAATTATTTATGGACTTGTGTTCATTTTTATCCGCTGTTGCTCAACAGCTCTTGAGTGAGAGACATTATTATTGCATTGATTGTATCTAAATTATTGGTATATAATTAACGCTTGAATTGGTTTCGATGTAAAAATCAAAATAATATTACAGATTATATACTTATTTTTAAATGCTATAATAAATTATTTTACAATATAACTAACTACTAAGATGCATACAAAAGGAGAAAAATAGCGGAAATATTGAAATTACTCAGTTTTACATTTTGTTATCGTTAAAGGGTTCGAAAAATAGTTTATGTAAATTAAGCAAAACTAAATGTAACGTTGTTTTTTATTTTTTTTAAAGGGGGACAACCACGAAGGCAAAACGAAAGCGAGTCTTATTGATTTTTAGAATAAAACGACCGTGTAAGAAAATGGTATCTATAATTTGGAGGAAAATGGTTACGACCGAAGAAATAAATAAAACACAAATGTTTGCAAAAACGGGGAACACGCGTTCTTACTGTATTCCGCTATACTATACTGTCTTGGCAGTGAAGCCAAACCGTTTTTATCAGATTTTTATTCGATATACCCGGACTATTACACGGATATTATGTATGTAAGAATCGACTTGATTTTATATTTTAAAACGTTTCGTGTATACAAATTTCTTTCATCAAGGACAATAAAAATTATGGTTTTCCTCGATGAATAGAACGAATGGAGAATGACCCTATCAAGTCGCAGTTGTCGCTGACAACTGTTTCTACAATTCAAGAGATTCAAAAATATTTTCATCATTTTATTCCCATCTTATTATGTATATATTTATACATATATTAATATAATATATGAATGAAAATAGTGTAATATATTATGCATCATATACCTATGTCATATGAGTCATACCGAGAGTAACTATATACGATGCGCTGGAAATACGTCATAAATATTATTATTACATATTATTTACATATATTACTGGAAAGTTTGGTTTTACTATGCGCATTCTTCCCTAATATTATTTTCGATTTTATGTATAAAAGTTATGCGTATGATAATTTATTAAATAAATCATATGAATAGTTAAAAAAATGTTTATTTACATTTCAAAAATAAAAACTATGGAATTAATGTAGTTATAAGAAAACGTTGAGTTACTTTACAGGAACTAAAAACAATATAATACCTTTATAAGAAAACCGCAGGCATTATTGGCACACGGTTGGGTACAATTAAATTATAAAAATATTCATTGTATATAATATTTAGCAGTAAAGTACATAATATAATCATTTAAATTAAGCCAATTGATATTTATATAAAAATAGATGTTTACGATTGCATACGAAATAAGAACATATAGCCGTTGATAAAAATGAAACACATAAAATTTACACTCCCCTTTCATTTCAAAGTACCTATACATAAGATTAGTTTATTAAAAAATAATACTTTGATGAATACATTTGGAATACTCAAGTAATTCAATCTGTAAATAATACAATGAATTAAATAATAAACATAATAGCATGTAAATGCATTTTGTACTGGATGTACAACTATTTTTTATTATACCGGTCGTCAAACTACGTATTTTATGTGAACTAAAAACATTATACCTTACATACAAAATAATGCATTGCATAGAAAATCATTATCGAACAATTATTAATATATAATGATATTATTGCAAAAATCATCTTACTGAAAAATATTTTGTTTACCTATAAAGTTTTGTACTATTTTATACCATATCAATATATATTAATTATATTTGTATTTTATACTCGTATTAATGTTGTACAATTCTATGATTTAAATGTATTTTTTTTTATTATTCTTTCAACATACGTTTACCTTAAATGTAAAACCATAATGCATTGATGCTGATTTATCATAGCAACTTATTATAAATAAGACCTAATAGTAGATATATTTATTTAATATTATGTGTAATTTATAATTTGTAGGAATTTTTGTCGTAATAAATAAAAAATAATTTGTATAGGATTTAATCAAAATATGTACATAATATTATATGTGTTGATATGACGTAAAATTTGATTAAATCTATTTGGTGCATGTCTAAGTATCTGCAGCAGGACATTTACACCAATGGCATCCCAACAATTTAATACGTGAACATTCTAGTTTCTAGTTATGTCATATGTAGAAATTGTAATATTCGATGAAACTTTTAAGGAATTCAAAATATATGAATGTAAAACTTTTGTTTCTTAAATAATTAAATAATATTTATAATATTATAATATTATAATCAAGTAGGTGTAAATGGTTTAAACCTACATATTGGATATTATGAAATGTATGATTTATTATTTTACTTGAAATTATATGGTAAATTTTTTAATAAATAAAATAATCCAAATCGAATAAATAAATACTACTATTTTGTATTTAAAAATACAATTTCAACATGTAAATTTGTTGCAATGTAAATATAATTATAGATACCTAAAAGGCCATAAATAATTTTTATTTTTATTGATCTAGAATAAAACACTCATTTATCGAACTTGGTGAACACAATTATGGATTATTTATTTATTAATACTATGTAATTATAATATTAGACAGGTACACAACTATTAAACAAATTGGATGGCCATTGAAAACTAAAACCTTGTATTCACTACTCATGTTTCATTACACGATATAGAATTTACACATCACCCTCGTAAAATGATCGGTCGACAAATATTATGCGTAAAGGTTAACAGCATAATCAATTTGGTTGATTGATATCGGTTTAGACAATTTAACTATTTAGAAATGAATCATAAAAGTGGATATGTAAGAAATGCATACAATATAAATTACTAACAATTTCAGTTAAGGTAAACGTAAAAGAAAAAAAGAAAAAGAAAATATGTTCTATACAAACTGGTCATGTAATGACTGGTGAATAGTTTCTCATACCCGGCAATCTGTGAACAACTTTTATCCGTATATTAAACAGTATAACTCTTGAAATTATAAATTTTTTTGTTTTTCAAAAAATAACTTATTCTGCACAAATAACTCATTCACTCAAATGCCAAATGGCAAAATTAGGACCGTTTCCATTTAATAGTTAAATGTTCGTAGTGCCACAAAAAGCGCCGTTAGATCGCAAAAATTATTTTACTACGGTATAACATGGTAATTTGTCATTCTATTGCGGACGTTCCTAAAACGTTTCTTTTAAATAATGCCAAAAGCAAGTGAAAAAGTGGGGTATGCCTCCTGGCAATGGAACGGCCTACATAGTGAATTATAATGTAAATATATATACATATAAATATAAATAATAAATATATGTATATATATAAACGTAATGCATATATACAGGATATGTTACGTGACTTATGGTATTTATATATTCTGGAACTTAATTTCCTATATACTCAGCCAATGTATAATAATAATAATAATAATAATAATAATAATACGATATAGGTCACCAGTGTTTTTTTTTTTTTTAAAAAACTTTTGACTGCTATTCTAAACTTAACCATAATTCGTGTGATCACGGTAAATGATTTGCTACGCTCAGCTGCAAACTATGTGTCTCCGTCGTGTTCCGGAATGACATTTTTGGCGAGTTTATTACACTAACTGACAAATGTAATACAAATACAACGCGTTTAATTATATTTCATAAGCCAAAGGGATTTTAAGATTAAACTGATATGTAGGTTGTATATTCACGTGTGGTCCTATATTCTGAGGAAATTCTAATAAAAATTCCTATCTATAAATGTTAGCGCGAGTATAATTCAAGATTCCATTGTAAGACGACATAATACTTTATATACGATCGTGAGGTATGCACTCTGCAGTGTTGTCCTTATAATTTTCGAGGTTTGGTTCAACATTTCCTTGAGGCCTTTCAAACTCCGACGAAGAGTTTTCATTTCATCAATTAATTTTAAATTAAATATTTTTAATTATACTTATTATAATATATTAAAAAATATTGAAGTTTATAAGCTTAAAATTTATTCCAAAGGAATCCGTAGAATTTTTAACGGATAAAAGTATTTAAATCGTAATCAAACACATCTCATCGAATCATACACATACACGTCATTTATAGATTTGCGAAAAATGATTAATGCGAAAACTCGGAGTTATTGAGAAAAGTCAAACGATTAAATTCATTATCTGCACGTTGCATAAGCATTGCAGTCGTTTATTGTTTCAAGAGAACCGCAAACAAGTATATTGTATTATATATTTCTAGAACTTGTGTAATCTGTATAAACACGCGCGTATTTTCGCTTAAAGCATACACAAATGAACCCGTACACACACACACTTGCCCACCCACACACAAATTCACACCTACTTAAGACTACTAAGACGATAAACGTATAATAAATTAAAATAAATTACAATCGGAAGAATATAATAAAGATACGACGCTTAAATGATTATTATAATATTATACTGATGTACGCGCATTTTTTGCGAAATCGCAACAGTATTGTAACTATGAACCGTGTTAATAATGGTGAGCTTAATAATGAAAATATTAAAAACTAGATATTAAAATATATATATATATATATATATCGAGATACTACACATACCTATGAGATGTGTGTATTATGTGCGAGCTGACACTTCTTCAACGGTGGCGGCGGCGGTAGAGCTGAGCGGTAGTAAGGACCGGTTCGCGTGGAGCGGCAGCAGCGGCGTCGGCGACTGTCGGGTGTGTGGGGGCGATAAAAATTTACGAAAAAATTTCGCCGACCAAACGAGATGAGAGCAGAGAACCTAAAGTGCAACGGACGAGTGATATAGAGAGCGAAAAAAAAATTTAGAAAAATAAATAAATCGTCTTTATACCGTTATATTATTATTGTACGGGGCTGTGTGTCGTTGTCCGTCTTCTCGATGTGCGGGGTGTCACACGACGACTACACGGTGGCGGCGGTGGTGGCGGCGACGGCGGCGGCGGCAGCGGTGGCGACAGCAGAGCGGTGTGGCGGCAACGAGGTGTGTACCACGCGAGGGTAGTAATGGCAATGGTCTGGCGTGTCCGCGCGTATACGGCGACTGCTGCGTGGCGGGCCACTCGTACGGGTTGCGCCGCCGTGGGGATGACGGTGCGCGCGCGGTGGGACGGCGATAGACAGTGAGACAGCGATACGGACCAGGACGGGATGGATGTAGTCGGCGGGGGTGGGATGGATAAAGAGAGACAGGGAGAGACCACCGCGGACGGACGACGGGGCGGAGAGAGTGAAAGAGGGCGAGAAAGTAAGAGAGAAAGAGAGAGAGAGAGAAAGAGCGAGTAAGAGTAAGAGAGAGAAAGAGCGAGAAAGTGTGAGAGAGTGAGTAGAAGAGCGATCAGCGGCGGCGCGTCAGAGCTTCGGGCATAAGAGCGGAGCGACCGGGACAAACGACAAACGAAATGATACTGCCGCCGCGGGACGTGTCGCGACGTGTACGTGCGGGCGCGCGGCGGCGGCGGGGCGCGGTGTCTGTGCGTGTGTGCGTCGTCGACGGAGCGATACGTAATGAGCGCGTGCGTGCGCGCGTACGTGTATACCGGCGTGTGTGTGCGTTCGGGCCGCCCATGGACAAGAGCGAGCGCGCGAGCGTGTGTGCGTGTGGCTCGCGCACGTCCGCTAGCGTAGGCGATGGAGACGCGGTGGCCGCAGTTGTAGTCGTCGTCGTACGTAGTTCGTATCGCCGCCGTCCGGAGCGCGACGGTCGCGAGCGTGCACCGCCTTCCCCTCCCGCCACCAACGCTACGAGACCAGTGATAACGTTTCGCGCCCCCGCTCGTACCGTCACCCACCCACCACCGACGACCCTATGGCAAGTTCTCCGGCCGGCCACCAGAGGATCGCCGCCGCCGCAAAGGACTTAACTGGCGCCTACCGTCGCCGACGGCGCGACGCCCGAAAACTGCACCACTGACTTATACACGGTAAGTCTCTCTCTCTCTCTCTCTCTCTCTCTCACCCGCTCCTCGAACCCACCCAACCTACCACCACCATGGCTCTTATGTCCTTTATTATTACATTTCTTTTCGCTTCGCGCCTTCCCCCCACTTCGCTTTTTCTTATTATTATTATCATTTTTTTTTCTTACTTACCGTATAAAATACGGTCGTCACGTACCTCACCTCCTCACACTATCATTGTTCTATCGTTTGACCGACAACAACAGCCAAGTCTCATTATCTCGTGCCACCGATTATCACGTTTGCCTACACGCGCTACGGGCCCACGACGACGTTTTTTTCCATCTTCGTCCTATATATATATATTTGTATATTATATACATGTGCTTCTCTCGTGCAAGCAGTTTGTTTTCCCCGCCGCAGTTTCCTTATTTCGTTTCCGCCGCTCGACACTCCTCGACCATAAAATCGTATTGTACTCTTCGAATTTAATATTTATTTATTTATTTTGCTCTGCATTTTTTTATCGATATTCACTCCCTTTGTCTGTTTATTTCACTCGCTCTCCACAATAGAATTGATGTCCCTCCACATCCGATTTTTATGACAATGTACGTCATCAACTGTTTTTAGACTCTTCTAACAAACATATCAATACAATACAATAATACTCCGATAGTGTTCTTACAAGTATACATTATACATATATAATATATGTACATGACTTTCATATTTAAGTTATCTAAATATTATTTAAATATACTTTTTCTGATTTTTTTTTTTTATCGTTTCCATGAGATTTATTCAAATTACTCGAGTTGTGTCGAAAATAATATTTTCTTTGATGTGAATATAATATCATTTACTATTATTATAACATTTATAACAATACAATCCTTTTTTGATGTACACATTTTTCATTAAATCATCATAATAATACTTAAGCATAATGGCTACTAAGGTTACGCTTAAGAGCAAATATGTACTTTAATTCGAGGTTTGAACCAAAGATTTGGCAACGCAATTTTTCTAATATGGTATAGTGCTGCTAAATTATTTTGGTACCTATGTATGTATACATAATGTATCTATGAGGAAACATGCGTTATAACAGGGGATGTATACCGTATAATGTTCGTGTTATACAACATTGCGCACCGTAATATTATAAATATACATATTATATTATACATGTTGTATAGTGTTGTACATAAACTTGAAACAGTTTATAACTATTACATACTGTAACGAGCGGCGCCGCGGCGATGGACTTAAAGGGTTGTTCGCGTTTTCCATTAATCGCGTAGCACATCGATACATTTTAAAATACATCGACGATCGCAAAACGTGCACAATATTGTACATCGAACATTTGCTTCGGTCCGCAGTCAGCTTGCTATGATATTATGTGTTATAGCAGTTGTGCGATTAAGCTATTTTTTTTTTTTTTCTTTTTTTTATTAAAAGAAAATTTACAATCTGTACAAATATATACAATAAGCAAATTTGGGTAACATTGATTAAAATAACATGAGTAGTAACGTGATAAGGAAGCAACCCATTGGTTACACCTCTTTAATTAAGTAGATCTCTACATCATTTTCGCTTTAGTCTGCGTGGTGAATTTTAATTAAGCAAATTATCACAGTAAGATCTATAGTAATGATTTGATCGGTATAATATTGTTGTACGTATATTGGCGCGATTTTTATTGGTTTTGTAATAATTTACATCGTGAAGAAAAAATTTAAAACGCTCATGTTACACACCACGTCTCCGTTCACCCTTGCATGTTTTCCAAATAGCATAGAATATAGATCCTAACGAAATTTTTATTAAATTCAATTATAACAATAATTGTTATTGATTGAAATGGTCTACGAGCCTGTGGCGTAGGTATACAACCACACAACTGCACTATACGGCAAAACCACATTCAACACACTCAATGCCGATAAATCCTCAAATGATGATAAATAAAAAAACAAAGTCATAAATTATATTCAGCCACTTACTCGTGGATTTTTGAATATATTATATATAATTGTGGTCAGGGGCGCAAAAGCTCTCTATAAATCGCAAGTGCACAAGTCTTCTTCGAAAATATTTTAAAAATATTACGAATTTGAGCAGCGGTGCATAAATTCTTATAGCCGCGGTTCTATTTTTGCTCGGTGCAGAGGGTTAGTCATCACGCGGAGGTGGGAGTGTAAGCTGATTAATTTTCAAATAGCTATTATCGCTCGACACTCGACAAACGTTTCAGAGACCAAAGCTCCGTTCCGTTGTAGCGTTATTTGTCTATCCACAAGTATGTATTCGGAAGACCAAATCGAGTCCGAAAATCGTATTATTTACAAAGGACGTATATTATAGGGATAAAACGTGTAGGCTACGATTTCCAATAATATATTTAAAAAGTTAATAAACAATAATCGTGGCTCATTACTCACTATAAAACAGTCCACATTATGTTTATAAACATCACAATTCGGACGGTTTTACCATTTTATTCATCATTTTCCGAAATTAAATACCACGGTATACAAAACAGTGCTGCATCAAAAGTTTTTAGAGCCATGAAACAAATTATAGGTTTCACTGCATGAAAGTGAAATAATTCCTATATTTTACGAAATATTTTCATAATAAAGTAAGAAATGGCATCACGTACTACTGTCTAAAATAAATTATGAATACCGCATAAAACATTTTATGTCGATACAATATAATACAGCATTGACTCATCAAAATTAATTAAATAACTATACCTGTCTAATAAACTTTATACTTTTGTATCCTAACCGGTAATAAAAAATTGACATTTATAATATTATATGCGCAGTTGTATTGTATTAGCATAGAAAAGAGATTATTAGTTTCTAATGTTTTTGCATTATTACTTTTAAATAGCTTCTACTATACCTACTATAGCCTATAAGACAGAGCTTCCAATTATCCAATGCACCCTTTTCGTATATTATAATCTATATATGCCCGTAGTTTATAAAGATAAGATTTAAATATATATTTAAAAAGAATACAATTACATTATAATTTATAATTATATTATTAATGTTGATTAATCGCTATTGTCGAGGTATTATATTGTATATATTTTGTAATTAAATAACATAATATTAATTGCAATAAATTAATGTTTGTGTTTATATTATCATGGGCGGGCTTGCTCAATTATATTGTTTGTCGTGTTCAGCAGCGTTGGCTTTGTTATACGCGTTATATCAACTTAAGATTTTAAACATGTCGAAAAAACAAAACAAAATAATGTATTACAGTGAACGAAAGTCGGAAGAAGAAAGTCGGAAAACGTACAATACCTATAAAAATGAAACGGGAGCCTCAAACGAATATTAATTTAATTGGATTTTATTTTGTTGTAATAATGTGGTTTTTTTTTTTTATTATAGTGTGTTTATACATTTTTTGGCTGCAAACAGACGAATAATTTCTTTGTCGAGCAGTGTGACGATGTACCGCTTTTTATTTTTTCGAGAATCAAATTATACACGGATGATCATAGAACTTATGAAGCATGACGGTATCTGTGAAGCAATATCTGTGAAGCAGGCATTTCACTAACTACAACAGAGAGTTGCGTGCAACTTTGGGCAACTCTTTTATATTATAATCAGAAAGAGAAGGCTCTTTATTTATACGTATAAGACGCATAACTATACACTTTTTAGTATTAATGCAGTTTTCCCCTCCTATATCCTCCTTATCCTACGATTTCGCAATCACGTCTTGTTTTCCGTGTTTTCCCTACTCCTAACGTGAACCTTATAAAAGTAAATTACATATATATATATATATATATATATATATGTGTAAAGTTTTTTTTTTCTTTTTTAGATTTTTACACAGCGGAAAAAGTTTAATTTTCTAAATCTACTACTCACGCGGGCAAGAAGAATGTAGTGAAAAAGTTAAAATACAAAATGCTATATTATAAAATAAAATAAAATCCAAGTTTTTCGACATTGGTTTTTCACATTTATTCTTTAGCATAAACGATTGACATTTGGGACTTCTGGATTTTTAAACTACCTAGACGTATACAATATTACGCCACTTGTATTATATTGTTAAAAATTCTATAGGTAAATTTTCTGGTAAATGTATATTAATTGGAATAAGATATTATAGTATATACAAAATGTAATTTATCAAATCGCACCATGTTATTTGATACATTACAATTTAATTAATGTTCGTATAAGGTACAGCCTAGACAATAAATAAAAAAATTAAAAAAGTATATACTATAACGCGATGATAGATAATTCGTTATTCATAATAATCAAGAGTCATATGTAATACGTCGTAAGTATTGGTTTAATACGTCTCATTGATGGGCTATCTTGGGCAATTTTAATTGAAAAATTAAGTGAGGGACGCCCGCGTTAATTACTTTAAGTTTATTTCGAGCGTGAAATGTAAAATGGGTGTGAAATATATTTTAATTATCATGGTGTAGGGCACGATCCAGCACGAGAAGTGTTCATGTGATGTTTTCTCTCTTATAGGTGTCACAACCAACTATGAACATAAAAAATAAATAAATAAAACAAAAAAAAGAACTTTCTTTTATTTTTAACTGAGAAATAAAAATAAATAAGCCGAGAAAAACAATTTAAATATTGACTAATGTAATAATTTGTCTGTAGTCGACTGCATAAAAATAATCGAATTAATAAGTATAATATTATACCTACACGTGAAGTGAAAACGAAGCAACTTTTAACTGTGTTGATAGGTAAATTGTTAAATATTATTTAAATGTTTGTTACACTTTTTGTATGTTTTAGATTTCTATAATATATAGCTATGTGGAAGATTTTGGTATGTTGCAACGGATAGATTATATTTTTCGAAGTATATATATATTATTTTGGATCAATAAAGCAGCTCTAAGTATGGTCATGATATTATTATATATACAAGTACTACGGTTTTTATTATTTGAAATGGAATATCGATGGCACTTGAAAAATGTCAAAATTATTGCGGAAAACATTATTATTTTATTTAGAAAATTGTCAAATTTCGACAGCAAAAATAAATCTATCGTTTATGTTTTCCTTGGATTTTCATTGTTATATATTTGAAGTTTAAGTTTTCGTGAAACTGTTTTAAGCCGAAATTTAATATTAACGATGTGGTTAAAATATAATCATCTTCATTTTGATTATTTATTACTATGCATTCCGACTGTTATTATTTTTTTTCATCGCCGTTTAGTATCGCTATGCATTTTGTGGACACGTGGATCAAACGTTTTTACATTTTTCAGGATGATTGGTATAATATTATACAAGACGGATGGTAGTAATAGCAGGCTTATTATCCAAATGATTCGATCTTTGACCAAAATTAACTATAAATATACTTAAGGATAAAAAGTAGGCGTTCTATATTTGTGTACGCTGCGACGCGTCAATAATTGCAAATGCGTGTGTCATTTATGTATAATACTGTAGAATAAGTGAAAACAATATGCACAGAGAACGTTTGCAGTCTATATTACACATTAAATAGACACAACGTATACCTATGGTTTTCGTTTAATTATGAAACCGTTGTATCGTAAGTTCATAAACACGTATAAACGTATTGACTAGCTACCGATTGAATGTCAAACGTGTATTTAAAATCTATGTACAAATGTATATGTGTTTTCGAATTTACTACACCGACCGAGGTTTATCGATCTCGATTTCCCAATAGACCATGTCACATACAATTATATACAGGAACTTGGCATCACAATATTTCCGAGCAGCGAAAATTAATCTTAATTCGGATGACCATGGGCAGCTGTATATACATACTTACGCCGTTCACACATTCTTTACCCGGCGTAAGAGCGTCGTATTTCCGAGCGAGTAAAACCCCCAACAAATAGCAATTTATATTTTATAAGTGAAAATAAATTGCGTTTAACGCACGAACAATAAATAATAAATGCGTATATTGTTTATTGTATAGTTTTTTTTTATAGTGACGGCTGTATCGTTGCTGCTATTAAATCAGTTACAACTTAATATTGTATTACTTAATACTAATATTGTACCTACTTAATTAATCTTCTTGTAATATCAACGAATCGCGTAGGTACACTGCTACCTATTTTAATGAGAAATAATGTATATACACCAAAGGTTGTTGTTGAAAATCAAAATCGTCTGTTGAACAGCTTGTGGCGTCGTTAGTAAGAACTCCTGATGTTTGTTGTTTAAACGCTAAACGATCACACTTTCGTTGAAATGCATTAATTGTAAATAAATAAACGAAACCATATGTTTTGATTGTATTATAAAATATGTGTATAGGTACTAACTCGGTGATCGCTTACAATATGTTAAAAATATTATTAACAACAGAGTTAATACGGAGAACATAATATCATATTAAGCTTATGATTTATTGCCATATACAATCATACGTACTATATTATAGTAGTAAATAGTACCTACCGTTCAGAATATTTAATAACACAAATCAAATATTCGTCTAATTCGTTTGTAAATTATTTCTCTCTCGGTATATTGTGGGTTTTACGAAATGCATTTATTTACACTCGTCGACTCAGGCACTTAGCATCTCAATTAGTGCATGTACTCAATGTACAAATTCATAAACGATTACGTAATAATTATTATTCAACAGCATGGTGTATACGGAGCGTAAATATTATCTACAGCAAACAAATTATGTACAACTGGTGCGGTTGTGTGCTGTGTCGAGCTCGATATTATATAGTTTCATTGTATCGTATTGATGTTTCGGCTACGTGAAAAAAAATACCAACGATAAATGGTGATTATTCTTATGATTTGAACTGTGATCGTAACGTTATTAACTTTGACCAACAATACTTCTGAGATATCTTTAATTTAAACAGTATATTAGGCTTACTATTAATTATAATAACCAATTTATTAACAATATGTTGTCATTTATTTCAAAAGGGGAGGCTCAATGGTCTCGATATGCTCTCGATCAACAAAAGTTATTCAGTTATCCCTGATAAAGTGCTGAGTTGAACTATCAAGTAAAAATAGGAGATTGGAATTTTTATTATAAAAGTGTGATACTTAAAATAAAATTATAATAATAAAATAAAAGATCATCATTAGCTATATAAAAATTTTTATTTAACTTATGATTTTAATTACTTTATGTACCTATATGTGTTAAACTGCTAGCAAAAGAGGTACCTAGTTAGAAAACAATATTTTTTGAGTATATTCATTTTTAACCCCTTCTGAGTAAATTTGAACGTACGCGACTGAACTTAGTTATATTTTTACATTCAAATAAATATAATATTTGTATACGTGAAAATCCAAACACTCAAAATCTGAAGATTTTCTATGTTAAAATATTTCTAATATTTGATATTTCTGTACTATTCTTCAAATTTTAAGACTGATAGAAAAAATGCTCTCATTTGGTTAGAATTCGTTTCAAATAATAATGCGTTTATAAATTAATACTTACTATCGATATGTGCGTACCAGCTGCTATAGAATGGAAAGCACTTAATTTTAAGCTCAAGTATAAAGTAAATAGTCAATTAATATCAGACTGCAGTGGCAGTTACATATATGTACATATCAGTTGTATATTTATGTGGGCTATTGTAGATAACAGCAGCGATATTACGTTCATAACGATTTGGTACCAACAAAATTATATTTTCCGTTGCATTTCATTTTTTTTTTTTTTTGCCATAAAATTTTAATATTGAAACAGTTTAATTTATGTTTTCTCATCACTTATAATTTTAGTATTTTAATTTGTTATTATCATCTTTATTTTGAATTGCATTCTTAATCTTTTTTTTTTTAAAGGGTGCTAAAGCTGTTAGAAAATATTTATGTGATTATGCGTTCAGTCGGAAATTCGTCATTGAAGTTTAAAAAGTGTTAAATATTTATTACATTTTTAAAAAGTTGCTAAATAAATTTCAAACAGATTTAATTAATTAATTATCGTTTTATTATAAAACCTAACAAAGTTCTTTAATTATGTACAGGGACTTGGGTTTTCAATTTAGTATTCATACTTGTGCTAGTTAAAGATTAATGTACTTTTTTTCCGGCCAAAAAACATCAATCGATTTGTAACATTTGGCACTTTTCATAAAACCATGAGCAATGATAAGTTTAATACTAATGGGTACTCTAAATGATTTGAACAAAAAGCATATGTACTAAATGCATCTTGCATATTATGTGGATAAAAATAAACTCATACCTTTTGAATAGTAATAATTATTCCATAATATAATTGATATTATAAATATAAATATAAAAATAACAATAGTTAATTTTTTTTTAAACGATATTTTATGATTGTTATTACTTATTGCACTGTGAAAATCAATAACCATGTTTATAATTTTTATAAAAGCAGTGAGTATTTTTAAACTATTGTGTTATTGTAAAATCGATATACCCTCATTATTAATTTCAACTGTTATTGACAAATATATGTAGATTTATTATGCAGATCATTTGTAAATTAGTAAATTGTTGTAAAAGCACTATGTAGACCTATTATTTCAATACATTAAAAACGGTTTTTAATTCCATATTCTTATGTATTTTTTTTATTTTTTTTTTTTTTATAAAATTTTGATGTTTTCATTTAGGGTTACTTAATCTATTATGATTATAATTTATAATCGTTAAAATTTAGATGGACGAAGTAATGCCGTAGACATTTTAGTATTTCTAGACCATTACACATCGTCCGCAGATCAAAAAGTTATGTTGGTTAAGAAATAATTATTGTTCATTAAATAAATTTAATTCGATAGTGAAAATACGTTTTTTAATAGAGAGTTCAGGATAAACGATAATATAAATGATTTAATTTTTGCAATAATGTAAAAGCTATATGATAATTTCTTTTAATTATGAGTTCCAATGAAACACAATGAAATTGTATTAAAATTGACCATTAAACATTTATTACCAATAGTGTTAACACTTTTATTTTTAATAGAACTACATAATTTCCATTAATTTTTAAAACCTTGAAGAATATTGTTCAATATTTTTATATAATTAATTTGCCAAAATGGTTTTCAGAATATAACGAGCCAATATAACTACAGTTATTAAATCTTAAGACAATAACAATTATCACATCAGAGCCAACCTCGATTTAGCCGATATAGGCTCCACAAAGCACTGGGCCTCGATCCAACCAACATCAGACAAATTATAAAGGTCCTAAAATCAACAAAATGGGACCACTTAATTTAAGATAACCTAATAACAATATCGTACGATATAATCATCATAATTTTCTCCCTTTTCATATTATACTTAATAAAAAATCAGCTTGACATTCAAACATAATATTTGTGGAATTCTATAATAGACAATATCCTTTGTTATTGTGACTTAAGAAAAAAAAATTAATAACAATCATCATTAATTATAATTATTATTGACATTACATAATATATAATTTACGTATGAGCACAGCCACTAGTCGTTGCTGTAACTGTATTAACTAAAAAAAAACGAGCTTTGAACAATAGAAACACTTTCGATTACAGCCACTAGATGTCGATGCAAACGGTAACAGCGATTTCTAGTGGCTGCGTCCATCTAAATACATTTTTACAATAGTATTACAAGTGTATAGTAAGATTCAGGCTATCATCAATAGGACTTTACTTGAATAAATGTCTCATTTGAAATACTCGTATGATATTTATATCAATATGACAATATCATATCCATATCAAGAGTGAAGAGACTTGTTCTAAATGCCACACTCCGTCAGACTTCGTACTTTACTGGCAAACAAATAAACACTTGAAATTATGTATAAAACAAACACTACAACCCGTATGTTCGATCTCCAACTGTGGGATACTGCGAAAGTTTCTAATTGGTACTAATAAAATCCAACACTTCCAGAATAATAGAATATCGTGTTCTTACGTACAGACCTCTTAATGGAAACTGTGACAGAGTAAGTTGAACACTTCTACAAACGTTTTCATAATCACCAATACAAACCCAACAATATTCATTGATAAAGAACCGTTATACTCAACAATTTTTCATGGAAACCCCAAGCGCCGAATAAAAAAAACTGGTATCGTAACTTGTTGCGAAAAAAGAAAAACCTAGGTCTTGATTTCAGGCCACCGTTTAAATTCTCAGCCACATGTCGTTATTGGGTGATTTTTTTACAAAGATAAAAAAACCATGCTTGTTATCTCGTATTATTAGATATATCACATATTATATTTATTGTGTTATTTGTTGTACAGATTATGCATTTTAAATTGTATGATAAAAAAAAAATAAAGTTATAATAAATAAATATACAGCAAATCATCAATATATTCCCGTACAGACGTTCATACATCTTTCAGAGATTACTCATAATAAGTTTATAAATAGTATAAATATTTTACAAATTGTACAAAATCCGTTGATGTAGGTAAATAATTTTGTTTGAACGGGCGTAATAAAAATAACGAGTCGAATGCTCGCGGCTGGGATGATGGAGCGGGGGATGGAGACAAGGATTATAATACTTCGGTATGCGTATTAGGTATATGATATAATATAATAAATATGTCATGTATTTAAATAAAATAAATAATAATGTCTATTATTTCGCGAACGAACAACGAACGACGCGTGATACATGTGCTACGTGTGCAGTCGTGTGTCGACGGTTTTAGACTTTTCAACTGCCTTTCGAAATAATATATTTTATAACGAGTAACGACTCGTTTCCGCTATCGGTTCACGTTGGTTATAAACGAACTTCATTGAAATATGGTGTGTATGTGATTTTGTTTTGCAACAATATTATGATAATTGGCCGAGGGATATTTTCGATTTTCTGGTCAAAACACATAACGGAGGCAACGCGCAAGTGGTGCCAAACACTTGGGATAATTGACGTGTGTGGGCATTCGCCAAATGTGACAAGTAAAACGCGGGCAACAATAAATAATAATTGATAACGAAATAATGTTACCTAATTTTTAATAATTTCGTCCACGGGCGTATTCTGCCCACTTGATAGGCAGTAGGGGGGGGAGAAGGGGTGGATTACTCGTTTTATTACGTTTGCCTCGCATAAACACCTAGTTATAATATAGAATCTAATATTCGTCGGGTAACAAGTTTGTTTTACGCATAGATTTTAATTAATTATTTTCAGACACGTGTTATATTACAGTACGTGCATATTTTATAACATATTATTATTTATTTATTTGTAATACCTACCATAATGTTGTACAAACAATCGTATTTAACTTTAATCTCAACTTGTAAACATTTCTCTTGATTAACTTAACAAGTTGAAAAGATTGGTTAACTGGCCCAGTTTTGAACATTGACATGATATTAAATATCTAGGTTATAAAATATAAATCATAATATCGTAAAAATATCAAGGTCGTGATCGAATCTTATTCTTTCCGAAAACTTAATATACTTGTATTATTCGCAACCCAAGTAGTATACATTAATGTCTCGTACACATTATAATAAACTGTTGTTGAAAATGCAAAATTGAATAAACGTAATTATTACAAAGGATTTATTTGATTTTCATCAGTCTAGATCTAAGGGCTTAAAGATACTTCATTGTAAATCATTCAAACAGCTGTCGATATTTTTATACTATTTACCAAAAGGTAAAGAATAATGATTATATTTACGTGAATGTGTACATAAAAAAAAAAAATAATTAAATTACTCGGTAAATTTAATATTATAGCTATAACTAAAAATATTTTATTTTTACAGTGCTCAAGGTTGTAATAGGCCGCAGCACTATACACCTAATAATTTAATACAATGAGTCGTAATACACATCTTATATAGTTCCTATAATAATGTTATATTATATACTATTTCATCAACTTGTAATGGCTGTGCCAAAATTCATAATATTTTTATTACATATATACCATGTAATATATATTATTATTTTATATTTTAAGAGAGGGTGCAAAATAATTGCACCCCCCTTCTCAACCTATAAAGCGACTTAATGAGTTTACTCCTCACCACTTTTTTTAGGAATAATAAATACCTAATATTTTTATTGTTATAACCTTTACTCATATTATTCATATTTTCTATTATTATTTTGTATATGTTATTAATTCACATAGTTTATAATTAGTAAGTGAACCTAAATTTTATCGAAAATATTGCTTACTTAGGCGTTACAAAATAAAATAAATAAATAAATATGGGCCTTGGTATGCTACTGGATCAATGCATAGTCTATTATTTAAAAATAAATCTAGTGTCGATTGGACGAGAATAGTTATATAGCTTCGGAGATAACCTACGACCAACAAGATACTTAAATATTTCACATATTTACATACCTACAAGTATGGATTGGTACATGATTATAAATTAAAAAACAAAAAAATTCTACAAATATAAATAAACGAAATAACCAAATGAGCCCACAATTTTTTAACATATATATTGTAACGTATCTCGTTTTTATATCGATAAGTCCCGTTAGTAATCGTATATACCCAAGTCATTTTCGTCTACTTGGGGCCGTCATTACGGATGAAAAAAAAAGTATTGATTTCAATTCGAATTTTTGTGTAAATAATTTTGACAAACGCTTGATAATACCAATATCAATCAATTTTCTACACCGCAATAACTCGAAACTGCAAATACACGTAAACGTATCCAGCAATCTGGTCATAATAAGCATCCAAGAGTTACAATTACATTCTTGACGCGCGATGGGTGCGCGCTTCTCGGCCGTACAACGTAGTGCAAGATTCCACAACCTAAATACCCGTAAATTGTAAATCGAATCAGTTCTCCGGGGGTGAGTCAATAGCACGGTGGCCTTGTGTTCGTGCGCAGGGTCACGGGTTTGAATCGCGTGACAGAGCCCGCCACTGCAAAAAAAAAACTCACCAACCAACACATTTGTGCAATGGTATGAAAAGCAATATCATCATTCGTGTATCAAATAAATTAGAAAGAAATGAACTATTGGCATTCTGTTTTTTTTTAAATTTTTTTTAAAAATCTACATTTTTGGATCGAGTTATGTCATAATAATATAGTCAAACACTTTTTTTTTTTCCCCGTTGTATTTTCATTTTTATTTTATTATGTCAACAAAATTTCGACCAGTGATTGCCGGTTATTTTTTCTTTTTTCTATCATTCAATTCTCAATACTATTCCTGATAGAAATATTATCAAAATTGATAGAAAAATCGATGAAAAATTACAAATAACCGGCAAGGTTTACAGGATACCGTAGTGGTTTTCGAAAAATTCAATACTATTTTTTTGTCAACGTCGTTCAGAAAATAATAATCAAAGAGAATAGAAAAATGAGAATAAAAGTAAAATAAAATATATGCTAAAAGTATTTTTGAATTTTTATATATATAACGAGTTAGTTTCGATCGTTGGACGTCATCTGGTTATAAATGCACAATTAATAACAAACTGAAAAATACTAAAGAAATTTAAAAAAGAATATTAAAAACCCGGGAACTCGCTCTACTGTAGAGCAGAAATGGAGTGGACCTCGGTCATCGAGTAGGTCATTATAATAGATGTATTAAATTTTAATGCAATAACAGATGACATTGTATACGGAAAACTGTTCTGAACGGAGAGGATTATTTGTCAGTCTAAAAAATATTTTATATATTATATTTAAACTGTAATATTTTGTCAACATTTGCACTTCTAACGCATATAAAAATAATTATTCAGATACATTTTAATTGCTTTTGAACGATTGTATAAAAAACCTATGTAGAATCTTGTATTAAATTTTCTATTATTTTGTCCAAAATTTTTTTTATCATCAATTATAAAAAAATTTAAAAATCGAATATTTCAAATACCTATAAATAACTTAAAAATTAGTAAAATATTATAAAAAGTAAATCGTTTAAAGAAAATGTCAATCTAAAAAACAGGTACAAATTTCAATTAAACTTTTTGAATTATAACAAATATAAAAAAATCATTTGACATTAGTCGTTATTTTAAGCACATTTCTAAAATTTTTGTTGCTTTCATAAATACATTTTTGCAATGTTTCTTTGGAATAATGCACCACTCCTGCAATAAGTATTAAGGCATAGAAGTAAATATTTTTCGACTGTTTTAATGTGTTTATCAAAAAAAAGCATAAAGAGATATTTATAGAGTTATTTATACATAAAGTCAAAGTACCTAGACTTGCTTCTTTTGAATAAACAATAGAATAGCAAAATATATTCTTAATATAACTTAATAGAAACTTAAACATTTTATGTATCACATGAAATAGCCTTCTTTTTGAAAACGAACACATATGGTTTAATTCTCGAAAAGGTACTTATATAAGTAGACCTGATATCTTTTAATTGGTTTTAAAATTATCTTGCCTTCACTTCCGAGTTCAAATAAGTTTCAACCGTATAAGCTCGTTGCATCCATAGTGAACATAACTTCTCAATTATTAAGTTTATTTCTAAATCATAAATGTTGAATCAAAAGCTAGATTCCATTGAACTAAAATAAATAGTGTTTTCGAAGGAACCAGCACATGATTGTTATAAGCCCGTAGATTATCCCTCTTATTGAACAAGCGTTTTTTTTCATTCCTCCCTGTCCGTGTTCAAAAACAATTAATTATTCAATTAAATAACGCGTACAATATACATATATGTATATGCATATGTATATGTATATGTATATGTATATGTATATGTATATTATCATTAAACATAAATCGAATATATTTGATGATATACATCATACATGTTGTTTTCATAAAATCAGAAGTAAGAAATAATTTAGAAAACTGAAAAATAAGGATAATAATACAAGTATTTTGAACTTTTAAAATTCACTAATGCTTATTTTGTGCAGCTTGAGATATTAATCTTTACTGATTGTTTTTAAAATTAACTGTAATATAAAATGATTATTCAAATTATAATATTGAAGTTAAGAAGTTATTAAACAATATATTATATACGTTCTGAATTAATTAAAATCAACTTTAGCTGTTTAAATACAATTACATTTATTTTTAAATAAACCACGTTGAAACATTTGTTAGCGGATGGGGAAACTGATTTTATGGGAGTAATAAACACAATTGTATAAATGAATGAAGATTTACATAAAATGTGATGTCGCTATATTTAGTCTCTCGAATCTATGCGTTTTTGTGTTTGAAAAATAAACTTTCGTAGTATTTTACACTTAAGTAATATTATTTATTTTAAAAATAATGTGATATTGTCTGTATGCGTGTAATATAGGACCAATTTAACAAAATATAGGTACTATAAATCGATATGAACTTGATAATAGTCTTTAATATCAACCAAAAATAAATATTATGCTATGTATTAATGTATTAAATTATAAAACAAGATATACGATTGTCAATACTCTCATAAGCCATAGCTATAATATCTGTAAACAATTGTAAGAACATTATTATGTGCATACATATTATATACCAACCACTCGACGTTATGCAAAGTAGATATTATTCAAATATTACATATCAGAATAATAATTACAAATATATACTTTATACAAACAATTAACATGTATATATTATACAGGTTGTCCCAGGGATATTTGATAAAATATACAATAATTTTTGTTCTGTTCAATATTTTAAAGTTTTTTTTTTTAAAAAAATAATTATTATACTTCAGCGCTATAATAAACATATTTTTAACTTAACAATTTTTAACCAGAAAACTTATTTGAAAAATCTAATTTTAAAATTATTTTAAAATTGTATTAGAAAATCAAGACAGCCATTTTATAAATTAAATGTTTACAAACATTTTGATATGCAAAATAGTCATTTGTTATTATTCCCTAATTTTTAAATAATTTTTAAAGTTTGATAAAATTCAAATATTTTTGTGACCGTCTCAGTGGTGATTGTCTCAATGGTCGATGTCAAGGTCTTATTTTCCGAGACTGTGACCGTACTGTTTAATGGGATTTTCGTTAATTTCAAAAAATTATATAAAATCAACTACCTAGTAATCATAAGTATAATATTTTCCAACAATAACTAAAAATAAAAAAATAACTTTAAAATGGCAATTTTGAAATTTGAAATCAAAATTTAAAATTTTTTTTCAGAAGAAATGTATAAATAAATAAATAAATAAATAAATAAATAAAAAGTTGTAATTATATATACACTGCAAGCGTCTAAATAGTTTATAATATAAAAAGTAGTATTGATTTGAAGAAAAATTAATGTATTTGTCTGATCTCGATGGGACACTTTCTATATAATATACTATAGTCAATTAAAAAGATATTACTTGACACGAGTATTATTAGTTTTTACTAAACTCCAGTCATGTTTTTTTTTTTTTTTTTAAGTAATTCTTTTTTTTATTCCACTTTCAAGTCACACAAATGTTTCATTTGTGATTAAAATTGCACTTCAATCGTCGGTTGGATTTTCTTACTAAATAAATGTTCTATTGAAAGATTAGTCCAGGCATTTTTGTTCTTGATTCGCGAGGTTTATTGCCCACGTCTTTATGATGACGCGCATTGACAACGAAAATATAAACATTGGGAATGTGCGTGTGTATGTTTTGTCCGTGTTTATTCGAAGGGAGATATAGCTGATGGTAGGTAGAGGAATGGAAGTTATGGGATCCGGAAAGGGATCGGACAAAAGAGCAATGCAACAGCAAACCAATAATCCGTCATCAAGGGACATAATGTTTTATGTCAACAATGTGTACTAATCATAATACACTATAGATCTCGAATTGAAGGCGTGATTTTATTCTCTCGCGCACACATCGCTATAATACTACACGTTATCTATTATGCACGTTTGGCCGTATACCCGGCATGCCCACGTGATCCGGATATCACAACGCCAACGGCAGGATAAGTACTTTTATGGTCCAAATACAGCGCTCTGATCGATTCACGCAAAAAACACGTAATAAGACTCACACCATACGGCAAGTAGGTCACCGTTTTTAGCAATTCTTCGTAGTGTAAACCGTCCGTCAATGTCTTGATGGTGTAGTACAAAAGCATCAGATACGGCGTAGTACAAAATATTATATTAATATTATTCTAACGATTTAATGCCGGACGAATAGGATCTAAAAAGTGGCGTGCTGGTGTCCCCAACTTATTAAGTCAGAAGATCAGGGCGAGGCAACGAACTCGATATTATACATGCATGCTGTCCAATTAATAATATAACAATCAATCGATTGTTATGCCTACATTCAACCCGAAAAAAACTTCCGTACCGCACGTAGGTGCATCAAAATAATATACCTAATGCATTGTGAACAGGTAATTTTTTTGTTTTTTTTTTTTTTTTGACAGGAAAGAAATTTATGCTCTCCTGCACAGCCTATAGAAATAAGTATTCACTTCTGTATCATTATTCGCTTACGGTTTTACATGCAGAATATAGGAATAATTACATCGAAATTAAATATCAGATCGTGCAAAGCTAGAAAAAGGACGATATATAAAAACATACAGTTACAGTCTTACAGACGAGACTAAAAATAATATAATGGTTTATATAAATATATTTGGGGCATACACGTATGATTAACACTGTTTAATAAACTAAAGTACATAATTACCTAAAACCCATAAAACTATGTAAGTACGAGTATATTCGTATAACCTGACGATTTTTATAATACAGTTCGTTTTTAATTTATTTTTGAAGGATTTTGTACCTATAACATTTATCTTGCAATTTTAATATTACTATGCACAACCACAAATTCATAAAACTCACAAAGGCCAAAATATTATAATTTGGATTAACTTTATAAAAAAAAAATTGTATACACAAACATTTGTCGTGTTTATCGTGTACGTTGCTTGTGCGGTCCTGCAGATGAGAAGGTCCCCGATTTTACGTATGCATGAATATTTATGAAGATGAATAATTATTATAATAATATATAGTGTAGCCTTCGATAATTTACCATCTCTATAGTCTATACATGACGTAATCGTAGGTACATGAAACGATTCACTTGTCATAACAAATAAAATATGACAGCCGTATGGAATTAATTTAAAAATATAGACCGCAACATTCAACCTAGTCTATAAGTAGGACATAAAAATCATCGAATCAGAAAGTTATCATAATGTTGCATTTAAAAACAGTCAAATTTATATTATTGATATTATTATTGATGATTGTGGTTGAATTAAACGACATTATTTTTGTCATATAAAGTCGCATTACAGCAGCTTCTTGATTTTAGTAAAAAGTAAATTTTTTAATAAATCTGTGGTAAAAATATACAAACTTACATGTAAACCTCATTTTCTCGTTGCTCTGAAAATAGATGACAGTTATATACAAAAAAAAAAAGAACCAGATGGGACTTGCTCTGCTGTATAGTTGGGGGTGGAGTGCACCTCGTTCATAGGATAGGTCATTACATTGGATTTGTTAAATTTGAATGCAATGATAGATATCATTGTATACGAATAACGATTCTGAACGGAGATAATATGTTGGTCTAAAATTGGTGTATTATAATACAGTATTTTATACTTAAATTGAAATATAATACAATAGTATGCCATTTCGTAAAAATTTAAATTTCAAACGGTCATAAAATTGTTTTCTTAGAGTCCAGTAAAAATTGTTTTATAGCTTTTTGAAGAGTACCTAACTTATAGATAAACCAATGTTACAATTTTAATCTTTAAGTATAGACTGAAAAAATTTTATGAATTTTCAGCTACAAAATAACTTGCAAATCATCGTGATTTTAATATATTTAATACAAATTAAAAATTTATGGGCTTATAAAAAAAAATTGAGTACAACCACTTATAATAAACCTTGTATTTTATTTTCAAGAGTTTTTGGACAACCAAATAAATTTTATAGATATTTCAAAAAAGAAACTTACAAAAATCGAAAATTTAAATTGTCTATAAATAAGTCAAAATATGTCAAAATACATTGAAGACTTAACCATTTATAGAAAACGTCAATATAACATTTGGTGAAACTTTCAAGTGTTTGCGTTATTTTGTTTTTGAGTTAGAACAAATTTCAAAAACCGATATGATTTGTCAGTCTAGAATATTATATATATTATATTATGTTTTACATGCAATTTTATGTCAATATTCGCTGTTTGAACGCTTATAAAAAAAATCAGGACAATGGATTTGAATAATTTTGAAATGACAGTAAAAAGAACGTGTGTGGAATCTTCTATTAAATTTTCAAGTATTTTGTACTAGCCAAATATTTTTTATTAACGATTATAAAAAAGAATTTTGAAAAATCGAACATTTAAAATGCCTATAAGCAATCATTATAATATTTTGAAAATATATGACATAAAGAAAATACCAATCTTAACAGCTGGTAAAAATTTCAAGTTTTTGCGACTTATACTTTTTGAATTATAACAAATATTTAAAATCATTTGAGAATAAATTACTATTTTCTGCAATTTCGTAAAAATTTAAATTTCAAAAAGTCATAAAATGTTTTTTTTTAAGTCCGGTAGAAATATTTTTATAGATTTTTGAAGAGTATCTTATGGGCAAACTAGTGTTAAAGTTTTGAACCTTAAGTATAAACAGAAAAAATTTTATGGATTTTTATCTACAAAATAACTTGCAAATTATCATGATTTTGATACATTTTATACAAATTTGAGCTTTATGGGCTTATAAAGAAAAATTCGATTTTAACGATCTCCGATATTTTTTAGTTATGATAAGTAATACTTATGATAAACCGTGTATTAAATTTTCAAGAGTTTTCGAACAGCCAAATAAATGTAATAGATATTTCAAAAAAAAAAACTTACAAAAATCGAAAATTTAAATTGTTCTTAAATAAATCAAAATAAGTCAAAAGTCTTTGAAAACTTATCTATGTATAGAAAATACCAATATAAATATTTTCTGAAAATTTGAAGTATTTGCGATTTTTGGTTTTTGAGTTAGAGCTTTTTAAAAAAATGTATTTTGTCAAAATGTGGATAAACGTAAAATTTCCCGTTTTTTTCGTAATTTTTTAATCGTTTTTTTGACACTTTTTAAAAAGTCTTGAAAAAGTTGGATTTTTGACTTACCCAAGTACCATCTACATTCACTTTTCTTTCAAAAATGTTGCTTTTTAAGAAAATCGAAGCATTTTTACTGCCAAAAAAGGTGTTGTTAGACACAAAAATGAAAATAAAAAACACACATTATTGTAAAATCAATAGATTACACAGAATAGTATTCTCAGAATAGATTCTCAAATTCGTTCAGAATCTAAAAAACAAAAAATGGAAAATCAAAAATTTCAGTGATTTGTAATAAATTAAATACTTTTATGTATGATTATGATGATAGTAATATTTTAAAATAATTATGAATTATACAGGTACCTAATTGGTTAAGAAATAAAATGTAAAACGATATTATATTGAGAGTAAACACAGAATAGCAAATAAAATGTCGTATCTTTCTAAGGACTTCAAACATAATTTAATAATTGTAGAAAATATAATAGTCAAAAAAATCTAACAAAATATGAATATATTGTATTTAGTATACAAATTATAATTTTCTCTTGCGTATAAACATCATATCCCCTGCCGACAATGACGTGAGATGGGATACAATCTTCATAATTTTTCAAAACTTTTTAAGCAATAGCAGGGGATTTTTATAAAAACAATAAAGTGGTTACAATTTTTTTAAATACTTATGAGATAGTGTTGCTAATTATAGTTAACTAATTATTGTTTACCTCCAGAAAAACAGCAGGGAAACCGTCATTATATATAAGTGTAGCAGAAACATCAACAACCATCAGCAGCAGCAGCAACACCAGTAATTAGAAACGAATTTAGTGAATATTTTTTTATCGAAAGAGGTCAAATTCCACATTATATTGTATTCATTTGTTAAGTTATATATTTATATAATCATTTCTCGGAAGGATAAAAAAAACCGTATTGTTTTTCTTAACAAAAAAAAAACTGTGCCCCAAGTGTAACACGATTTTACTTTTATGTAACGCGTGTTGAATAGATCAGAATGCAGATATTTAAATAGCTGTGTGATTGTGATGAAAAAACGAGTGGTCAAGATGAGCCGATATGATTGCAACTGGTTTTCCTGGTAAGTCGATAATATTTTGTCAATACGGTTCAAGTTATATAATATTTACATTATAGACGCGTACTTATTATTCATACGAGACGTATAACTTTTGCTCATTGGACCCAGTATTATCATGTTGTCGCGATATCAATACGAATATCACTATGGACTATTATATTAGTCATTTATATGATAATAACGGTTTTTCCCCTAAAGAATTTGAATTTGCATACTTGTATGGTAAAAATGTTGACCTGCATACTTGCCACAGTGTTTGAGTTTTTAAAATTATTTACATCATACATAGGCACAATTAAAGATATTCTTTGTTGTTTTTGTAATCCTGCAGATTTGGCTGATGGTTTTAGTATTGAAAATATTATTTAGAAAATAATAATTTCGCTTGAGCGTAGTATAAATTTATATGCAAAAATACGAAATCCCGAAAATATATGAAAATATTATGTGTCATCACGATACTTGACCACACGATATAGTGATTCATTAATATTCTTAAACATATGGTAATCGAATTTAACATGGTTGTAGGATTTAGATTTAATTTAATTTCAATAAAATGCAATATCAGTTTATGATAAATTAAAAATAATATTACTCATTAATTATTGTCTGACTGCAAACCATATAATTTTAAAATCTTATTCGTAATACATATTACGTAGGTACATATATACTTTTATAACATATATATATATATATATATATATATATATATATATATATATAAATGTGTGTGTGTGTGTTTTATGTAATTTATAAATTTTTATTTTTATTCATAGTGTGTTTTAGTATTATTT